>JABSTR010000174.1:0-39466 GCA_013339765.2 Haemaphysalis longicornis
CCATCAGAGAGTGGAATTGGTTAGATCGCTCCATCACTCACAAACAACAGTAGACAAATTCACTTCTATTGCTCAAATTGCTGTCCTTTCTCGACAACAGGTTTTCCATGCTACGTGCGCCAATGTGTGTGATTTGGATACCTTTTAAGCGAGTGCTATCTTCTTTCGGAGTTTACCTTTCTTGCTTTTATCGTATTGTATATTTTTCTGCATTGATTTCGATACCCTATGAGCAAGCGCTATCTTTTCTTTTCTTCGCAGTTCATCTTTGTTGCCTCTATTGTACTGAATACTTTCTATGCTACTGCAAGCTCTGTACTTCGAGTCAACCGTCGTTATACTTCTTCGTTAACTATTGTAAAAAAATCCGTTCGACATGTGTTCTTTGACTATGTCTGCTCCTGTAAAAATCCCAGAAGGTATTGACAGTATCAAACAATAAATAAATAAAAAAACATTGCTCCAGACCTCACCTCTAAACATATTTTACTCTATGCTTCTCGAACTTCAAACGACGCCCAGCCCAGGTCTCACTGCACTGCTTCGTTGGTTGTTTTCGCATGCACGCGTAAGGCCAAGCGGCCTAGCGTTCTCTGGTTCACTTCAAGGCCTGATACCACGTCTGATTTAATCAGAGTACAGCATTCGCAAATGTGAGAACCGGAACCATGGAGCCCCCCGAACCATTACTCATTTCCCCATTCGTCTCACTGCTTCATATTTGTTATACCCCCACAGAGCTCTATGATTCATTATAGCTGCGTTTCGCTTTCCCTTACCCTAAAGTTGCTCCTCGTGAGTTCTTAATTAGTTATCCCTTTCGTTTATCCACACTCTTAAATATTAATATTCCTTCACTCCGGGTAATTTGACTTGCTGTATAGACACTGCTTCAGTGGTAGCGTCATTGAAAACCATTTTTCTTAATTTTTCTGCACTAAAAGGGTAACCCCAGGTCCGTGGCTACTTGGCCACTAATATTTATTAGCTGTTGCATATCCGTCTGGTTATCAGGTAACAGAACAATGTCGTCTGCGTATAAAATTCCCGGAATAAGCTGTTTTTCGATTTCGCTTTGCAGCGGATGGGTTACGCTGAACCCCACTTGACTTTCTACCAGTTTCTTTTGTAACACTGCCATGTAAAGCATAAACAGTATAGTCTCAAAGGGCATACCTGTTTTGCTGTTTTCAAAGGGCATACCTGACCTGCTGGGCGCATTTCTGTCCTTCCCATGTAAGGTGCACTCTATTGTCTATGTACATTGCTATAAGGAACTGTGTTAACGCGTTATTTAATCCCTGGAGTTTAAGCCTTGTTTACAGCAGTTCTCTGTTTACGTTGTCATATGTCCACTTAATGTCCAAGAACGTAATCCATAATGGTCTATTCTGCGCTTTCGCAATTTCAATGCATTGCGTTATCACCAACAAATTATCATCCAATCGTCTGTCTTGTCTAAATCCATTCTGCAGTTCCCCAATTATTTCATTTTATTTCATCTATGCTTGAATTTCTAATTTTATCGCCTGGTTTACGAATCTATACACCACTGACGTTACCGTGAGTGGTTTGTATGAATCAAAACTGGCTTGTTGCCTCTGCCTTAAATATATTAAATTCATCCTACTTTTTAGCCACTCTTCTGGAATTTCTTTGGTTTGTATCACCTTATCTATTGCCCTAATAAAAGACTCCTTAATTTTAGGTCCAAGCAGGTTTATCACTTGCATTAGTATTCCGTCCGTGCCCACTCCTGTCTGGGGGGAAACCTTTTGCTCTGCTTATTTGAAATCAAGATTGCTCACACTTATTTCCCTTTTCGCAGTCTTTTGTGGCGCTGATGTTATCGGTGCAGGTTTCCCTACCACTATTATCCTAAACTTCTCACTAATCCAAAGTGCAAGGTAAGCCTGTTTTGGTCGCTGCCTAAGCTGTCTGTTCTATTTTCATCTATTTTTCATTCCCGCAAATTTTCGTATAAACTCTGGGATACTAAACAACAGTCTATGCTGGACTGCCGGTAACCGCGTTCCCACGTTATTTGTCCGTTACACTGGATTTCTCTGTTTACTATTACAAGCCGGTTTTCTTGACATAAATCTATCACTAGAGAACTTTTCTGGTCTGTCTATCCATCCAAACCTTCTATGTGGGCATTCATATCTCCAACTAAGGTTATTTCGCCGAATCTGTGAACTCGTTTATATCTCTCCTAAATAGTTTACCATTTTCTCATTTTCTTCCCTAGCACTACTTCCGGTCCACAGATACACCACTCCTAATCATGTATTTCCCCTCCCCCCTATGGTGCCTCTAACCCATAGATACTCCTTACAGCTTGCATGCGCTCTTTGCCAGTCGGTCCCTTGTTTAATGAGCATGCCAACACCTCCCCCTGTCTTAATTCCTGTCGTCCTGTTGCAACCTTCCCAGACATATTGTGTATTGACAGTGGTGCTTCTAGGTCCCGGAGGTGTGTCTCGGCTAAAGCGTACACATTTACTTCATCCCGTTGATGTTGGTTTTGAATTTCTACCCACTCACTTACCAGGCTTTTGCCTCTCTGCATTTTATGCTGCTGTAAAAATATTTATGGCATTGTTTTTGCTTTTTCTCCGCTTACGGGGTCTATTTTGCCGTTTACAAAATTGTTCGCTCTATTGTTCGCACAGGGTAAGGCGAAATTTTGAAAAATGACTTTTTTGTTTTTCTTCGCAATAAGTGAAGTTCAATTCCTTGTGCACATTTTTCGCATTCCACTTGCCTTAAAAAGTCTTATTTCTCGCTAAAGCAGTTTTCCCGTAAGCAAGTAGCAAGTGGCCCACATCGTCTTTAAGAATGTTCTCAGGGTTTATTGTCTTTTTTTCATCAAAAAACTTACAGTTTCAGATCAAAATGCTTTTCTGGAACCAGCTGTATTAAGAAAATGCTTAGCAACCATTGCATAGCTGATTTTCAGTGAGGGCAATCCAGAGAACCTGTTGCAGGTTTTTTTCCACATTTGACCTTTGAAGCTGCGCACAAAAAACATCTTTTTTGGGGCTTCAAACTCTAATGATTGCAACATTGGATGCTGTTCTTTCATTAAATGATGAAGCAACGCATGAGCCAGCATTTGAAATCATTCAGACCAAAACCTGGGCGCAACACCACCATCAAGTGGCTTAAAAGGTTGACCACAAGCAAAATACTGTGAACAGATCTGTACGATGGTGCACAAAATAGTCAAGGAGGACAGACGACCGGGTGAAAAGCAAGTAAAATGACTTTGACAGTGATATGAAGCTGGTGCTTTTTAAATAATGGCTCCAGTGGTGTTTATGGCAAAAAAGTATTGTTTGTCACCTCTTTTTTTACTTAAAAAAACTCGATTATCTCAAAACCTGTTTTTTCTTACATAGGTCCATTTTTCCTATATCTTCCAAGACAACGAGCTGATTTTTTTCCCCTGCCATCTACATAACTTGTCACACACAGGCTTCTGTACTAGAATTAAAAGTATGCACGTAACAGTTTTTTTGGTCACAACTTTTAATACTAAAATAATGCCAAAATTTATGTACTAACGAACAAAAAATTATAAAAAACTGATTTTTTAGCGAATGTTCATAATTCTAGTACAGTTAAAAGAGCATGGAATTTGAAAGAAAATGATATATAAGTTATGTAGATACCTTTCTTAGATGCCGAGAAAAATGTACCTCAATATGGCCAAAAATGCATGGGAAGTATAGGGCTTACCCTGTGCCCTTAAATCGCTTACGACAACGTTCTCAGTTATGTGTGTAGGTTCTCCGGTTAGCTCTAGGCCTGACTCCCTCTCAGCGTTGAGTGTGCATGTGTCCCTCGCTTCCCCTTTGTTTCCTAGTTTGCCTTCCTTAGCTGCGGGGGGCCCTTTAAAAAAGCTACCGCTCTCCCACCGGGTTTCCTAGCCTGGGGCGGAAGTGAATTCCATCCCACTGAAAAGCTTGCCTATGCCCAATATGCCCACTACACTGTTCACGCCTATCACTTCACGCCCGAGTTCTCTGCCACGCCTCACGATCTCGCTGTTAGCAGCGAGTACTGCCCGTTCGGTGTGCACGCCGTCTCGTCACCTCCGGCACGATTCAGACTGCAATGAGCACATTTTCGGCCGTCGCCCGCAGGTCACTTACCACCTTCCCTATCTCCTGGGCAAGTTTTCCCTCTCTCCCTCTAAAATATCGTTAAGCGGCAATAACCACAAAGTTTCTAGTTTAAAATGGACAGGGCCAGTTGCCCCTTCGCTCGAGTCATCACTGTCTGCATCGTTTGACCAGGGAAGCACCCCACTTTACACGCTTATTCTACTTTACCCTTTCCAATAGTGCAGCACTGCTCTTCATCCCCATTCCTCCCCGTGTGTCACCTCGGTGCGTGCCTCCCTTCCACTGCATGGGCCGAGGTGTTCGTCGTTTGTCAGCGAAATTACGCTACTTTCTAACTTCCTATCAGCTGCTTTTATCTTTCCCTCTACCTCCCTCTGGTCGTCGCGCTCGTTACTTAGCGCTGCCTCCAGTTCTGCAACCCGCTTAGCTAACCCCGAGTTATCCGTTTCGACGCGTGCTACCCGCGACACCACTAAGCATACACGACACCTATCTGCCCCTTCGTCTGCCTCGCCGCCATCTCGCTGAAACTCCTCTGCGTCTGCCTGCCCCGGACAGCTACCACACCGTACTAGCTTTCTACGCGTCACTGGGCTAAAAACCCCGTCACAACGATAAAGAACCTTGCAGGTAAATATTCAGCTTCCTCCAGTGTCTCGGCCGTTCCGCTGTCCTTCACTGAAAAAACACGCTTTTGTCGAAGCACACGAAAAGCACGTCCGCACAGGTCGCTGTGCACTCACGAAGCGTCCTGTAAAGGCTGCACCCCTGCACCTAAGGGTTCTTGCGGTGAAGCAGTCTTTAGCTCTAAAGATTATGGCATACTTAGGGTTGCTTGTTTTCTGGTTTTATATTTTTACACGACAGGGTATTATGCCCGGAACACCAAGATTGCACTGATGTAATATCCGCCACGGAAATGACGCATGTACACATTTGCGGGAACGACCCACCAGCAGGACGTCGCTGACGGGTCGTTTCGGCAAATGTGTGCTGGCGTCATTTCCGTGGCCGCCGAATCGTAAATTACGCTCAGCTGCAGATTTCGCTGCAAATTTCACATTTTTATTTTACCGATTCCTACCACAGAGGAATAAACCACATTTTTGTTATTTTTTCAAACTTATTTTCATTCAGTATCTAGCGCCGCATTGTGATCTCTGGGAAAAAAAGGGAAGGCCTCCTACATCCCCGCGAAAATTCAAAAGCGGGCAACCCCATGGAGTGGGATTCCGCATGCGCGAAATTCGGGTGAGTTCGTACCTCCATGAGCCACCTTAAATGCATTGATTGCTTTGCTTACTAACTTCTATATTATTCTCCGCTTTTAATTTTCAACATAAAAAAGAAAAGATTTTACGTAATACATAAAGTAACAAAACACAAAATAGATTTTTTAGGAAGAAAAAGGTGGTTTTTCCACCCGCATGTCCCCTCCAAGCAGCTTGTGTTGAATGTGTATTCTTTACGCAAGGAATTTTTATTTTCTCTTGTAACAAAAGGAAGTACAAAACACTCGTGGTTACGCTTTTCCACGTTTACATACTCGATCCGTCCGTTACACTGCAGGACGACATCTCTCCTTGCTATTAACAAAGTAGATACGAAATAAGTGAAAAACTAACATTGCATGAACACGAATGCAAATGACGTACACTTCTTAGTACATAAATTGTGCACTGAGAGGACAGCCTGTGTCCTGGGAGGAGGGGGAACTACTCCCCCACCACAAGCACCAGCTCCCTTTACACAAGACGTTTCATTTACTCGGGTCTTCCTTACTACATACGCAACTTCAAAACATTCAACTGCAAAAACAAATACAATAGTCCCGCTCTGGCGGGCGGTGGCAAGTTTTAGCTGCCGCGGTGTATGCCTATCGTGCATACACCGCACAGTGGGCTGCTTGTCTACCGTGCAGGCAGATGCTTGCCGCGGTCGCGCGTGTAGCGGGCGTTTGTGCCCGCAGAGATGCTCCGTGTTTTTCAGCGTTATTCATACCTTGTAAACGACGCGCGATATCTACAAACTCGGCTAAGCTCGTGTAACGGATGGCGACAATCTACATTCGTCCGTACCGTGCCGCCGGTGCAGGAGTGCCGCGCCACCGCGTTTTCTCCCAGAGCCGAGTACGCTGATTGGCTACAGCATTTAACGGGGCCCACCAATAGCGCAGCCGTACTGTTGAGAGCTTCGTGCGTCACACGGGTGCGTCACAAGCGCTTTGTCGCACGTCACAGCGGTGCAGTGTGGCGGCAACGAAGTGGTAGGTGAGCAAGGAAGAAAGAAGGCACCTTTTTTGCGTGTTTGTGTGGCCCCTGCTTTACGCAGATGTGTAATATTTGGCATACAATTTCGTGAAGGGGTACTCTAGCGATTGCGCGATTAAAATGACAACCTTCAGAAACCTATTCAGAAAATGCCCCCGCATTTCCCCGTGGGGGAGAATGTGAAAGTGCGAATGCACGGTTGTCGGCCCGCTTGCGGCGCTTGCGCTCGGCCCCCGCAGCCCACCGCCTCGCCGCCTTCTCTTCCATCTCTTCCATCGGGTTTGTAGTATCACATGTACACCACGCAGTTATCAAGCCGCTATAACGCCGCTGAGTCGCCAACGCACGCCGCTGACGACGTAGTTTGAATGCGTTAAAGATATAAGGCGCGTCACTAACACTGATATCAGCGTCGCGTCCGTGGCTTGGTCGGTAGAGCGTCGCGCTGCGGCCGCAAAGTCCTCGGATCGAAACCTGGCGCCGGATGCTGTTTCTTTTTTAAATATAGAGGAGCACTGCGGACGCCGCCGCAGCCGCCGCCGGCGGCGGTGGATGGTTTGGGGTCGCTCATAAAGTGCATTCGCACCTAAAAGAAACCGACCATTGGTTTGTTGACTGTACCACATACACTTATTTGGCCCACCTTCCCATTTGGGGCCTCAAAACTTATTGGATACTCTGAACCTGACCTCTGTTTACATAATGCAATTGGAACTGCCTTTGGCGGTAGCAACACAAGCAAATCACGCGGTTTACATCTGCACCACATGGCTTAAACCTGTAAAAACGCAAGTAAGCGGCTTACATTTGCGAGCCCGCTCACTTTTTAGTAGAGCGAGGCGCCAAGTGCGCAGGTGCGGGAGGAGAGTCTCCCCCGCCCGAGGCGCCTGCGCCTTTTAAAAGCCTCCCCTTATGTTCCCGTAAACTTGACCCGTACGTTATTGGGGTGCAACTCAAGTGCACTCACCTTTATGATCCTCCCGTTATTTCCCCTGAAATGTAGCCCATGTATTGGAGTGCGGCTCAGGCACACCCGCTTTTATAAGCCTCCTTTTATGTTCCCGTGAAGCGTAACCCGTGTATTGGAGTGCAGCTCAAGTGCACTCGCCCGTTTTGAACCTCAATGAGAAAGGACAAGACAATTTTCTCAACAATTCTTCTTCCAGGTTTTCGGTTAGTTTTGTGTGCATGTGGATCAGTAAGTTCCACTGGTTACGTCGGGGGCGTGATTGCTTAACAGCAATATACCTGTTTATCCACAGTACAGAAAGACCAATCGTTATGATATGCACAGCTAGAGGGTTTCTTAGGCACCGTCTGCCCTCCAGGAAGTCCCGAATGCGGAGTTGTCTATATGCCCTACCCACTATGAGCCAAAATGTTTTGGCGACTGTACATTGGACCATTGCGTGTTCATTTGTCTCCCTCTGATTACAATGCACACACTTGTCTGTTGTTGTTGTACCCCATCTCCTTAAGACCGTTCTCGTCTGCAAGACTGACCACCCATACTTCCATGTTACGTCTTGGGCTTCACCCGGTGCTTTTGCATTGATCAGCGTGCGCCAAGGAAAGTTCTTTTGTTTCTCTTCTAGGTTTTCAGGACACGTCTCATCTAATTTCTGAGCCAGTTTTATGTTCCTCATATCTTCTACTTCTCTTTGTGAGTTATGTGTGGTTAGTTTCTTATATGCTGCTATTACTTTGGCGTAAAAGGGGGGTGGCTGAGTTGCCTTGGGCCCATCCGGAGTATGCTGGGGAAATAACCTAGCTGGCGCTCCCAGGAAGTATACACAGAGCTGCCTCGCTGGATGCCCCGTCTGCAGATCAAGGACCCTAAGAACACTTTTCAAAGCATAGGTCGCGGCATAATTGGTTACAGAGGGGATGTTCCACCCCCCGAATTGTCTGGGCAGGCCCAGTTTCCCGGTTTTGACCAGGGCTGTTTTATCCGACCAGAACAGGCGCAATACTTCAGATGTAATTTTAACCGCTATGTATCGAGGAAGGGCAGCTGTCCCGGCTATATACCATACTTTCCCTGTAAAAACATTTAATGCCAGATACCTTTTAACCACGTATGGAAAGTCGTAAGCTAAGGCTTCGTTTACATCCTCCCTGAGTTGTTTAAGTGTCTGGTGATGTCTTAAGTGATACCCCGCTTGACGTGTAAGTAACTCCGAGCATTTCTACATGTGTGACTACTGGGATGCCATATATGTGTTGTTTTTCTAATGGACTTAGGCTTAAAGCTTTACTCTTTGTGCAATTTAGTGTTGCATCAGCTAACACGGAGTACTCCTCAAAACAATTAAGTGCATGCACTAAACTATCTTCGTCCCTTAGATACAAAGTAACATCATCGGAATACGCCGTTACTTTAACTGTCTGACTCCCTGGAAGCTGTAAGCCTAGGATACGAGAGTTATTTTCAAGATTTTTTAAGAACGGTTTCTATTGCTAGAACAAAAAGTAATGGGGAAAGTGGGCACCCTTGTCGTACCCCTCTTGTTACGCTCAGACTAGTTGCTACCTGCTTGTTTACTACTAGATCACTCTGCATGTTTTCGTAAAGGATTACTAATATATTAATAAACTGTTGTGGATATCCGAAGGCTGTTAAAGTCGCGAAGATGTAGTTGTGTTCTACTCTGTCAAACGCCTGTGCTTGATCTAAAGAGATGAGCCAGCCTCTACCCTGTCTTGTTTTGGTGTACTCTATTATGTCTCTGTTTAACATGTTTAAGGTTTGACAGTTCCTGTCTGTAACTGAGCAGGCTTGCCATGATGTTATCACTTCCGGCAAAGTAAGTTGCAGTCGTCTGCATTGTACATTGCGGGGGGGCTGTTCCTCTGACGCAATGACACGGCCACGACACAGATAAGTGTCCACTATGTCCTGGATTTCTACCACAAGTTCGCTGGATGTGAGTTTTACGTAGCTCTCGTACAAATTCCGACGAACCCCTGAAAATTGTACACTGTGGTGAAGCGTGGTTGATTATCAACGATGTGGTTAGGAGAGCATCCCGCACTGCGAGGAGTTCAGCCTGCATTGATGGCCACTGCTCCGTTGTTATGTAAGTGCAGGTCACTGGATCGGAAGCCACAGTCGGGCAAAGTAGAGCGGTATGAAGTAAGGTATCGGAAACACTGGCGTCGACAAACATAAGCGTAGATGAAGGGCTAGCAATGTCCATAGAAGGCGAAATCAGAGCCCCAACTATCTGGGGATGAATACGGGACACAGGTTGTGTATCCGTTAATTGGTGGATCTTCCATGGGGGCCGTATATTGGTGTTTGATAGTGATGGTGCTGGTGAACCTGTCATGTACGCTGCAACAGCAGCGGAATCCTGGTCAAGGGCTTGTTTTTGGAGGCGGGCGTGTCGACGCTCATGCACTAGCACATAAAACGTGTTGAGCGGCGCTTCCTGTTGCAGAATATGGACGGGGGTGAGGGCTGGAAGGCCAGCTATAGCTCACATGGCCGAAATGTTTATCAATTCGAGTAGTGCCCAGTCTGACTATGTAAGAAAATGGAATTGCGCTTGATAAACTATGCGCGGCTGAACAATGGCTCGGACAACCATGCCGGCCATCTTGGAGGCCGCACCGCTGGCTTTTTGAGATATGCGGCGGAACAGGTGCAGCGATTGTTAAGCTTGATGCTTTCCAGTGCGAATCGAAGTTTCGCAGAACTGGTGGCCCTCATATACAAGCCCAACACCCATAGGGTAGATGCTGTTGCCATAAGAGCCGTCCTTTTAACCGCAAGACGGACAGGGGAGGTTGCTATGCGCCGAAGGCCCTATGCGTTCGCCACGGTGAGAAGGGCTGTTTTGTTAGGAGGGAGCATGAGGCCGAGATACCTGCACCAAGAAATCGTTTCATCTAGAACTTGTTGCAGGCGGACACAATGGACGTGAAGGTATTGGTGAACGGACCATACCGTGATGTCGTCTGCATAGATGATACTATAGATGTGTGGAACAGCACAAGTCGCCAGATAAGAGGCATCATGGCCATGTTTAAAAGCAAGGGGGCCAGCACAGATCCCTGAGGCACACCACGGCGGAGCTGAAAGGAACCGATGGGAGATTTCTTGAGACGCACGGAGCAGGTGTGGTTTCGTAGGTAGAAGGAAATTAAATCACATAGGCGGGATGGCACGGGAACGGCGTGGCCAATGTGAGCGCAAGATTTTTGAACATCCAAGCCTAGCACAGAGCGAAAACAGTGGGATCAGCGGCCAATAAGAATTATCTCGGAGAGGTGGCCCAGACCATCCTCGCACCAAGGTGGGCACGAAATCCAATTTGGCATGGGTGGTATAGATGGTGCTCGTCGAGCCACCACTGAAGACGTGTGGCAATAGTCCGTTCCAACAGCTTCCAAAATGGTCACCGTAAGCCACCAAGATCTGTCAGGGGAAGGTGGAGGCATACGTGGTAGGCGTGGAGCGGTGAGTTGACTGGGTCGGGTTAATAAGTAGAGTGAAGCGAGCATGCTTCATTATCTTGAGGAGAACTGAACCTCGCGCACTCGCCATGTCATAGCCCTAGGCTGGGTGCGGAGAAATACATTCACCGGCGATGAAGACGAGACAACCGGGATGCTGTGCTCGTATATGCGAAATCCACCCAAACTGAACACGGGGAGCATCACCACTGCGAGGACGCACATAGCAGGATAGGAAGATCACAGCACCATTCCACACTTTCACCGCAACAGTTCCTTGCCACGGGGAGCACCAACTTTCAAGGTCAATTGCTTGCTGGGTAAGGCGCGTGAGGACATATACCACCGCTTTACCCCGTGGCGTTGGTGGGGCGTTATGGTGGTCAATGATTGTTGGAGACGCATAGCCAGTAAAAAAGGGGGTACGTGGTAGGCCCTTCGCTTCCTGAAGCAGTAGCGCCTATGCACAGTGAGCCAAGGCGAAGACGTTCCTTAAGTTCACCTACTTTTTGGGGCAGGCCCCGACAGTGCATAGTAGTATAGTGTGCTTGCGTGTAGTTGTAGGTACGGCAGGTTCATAATTTAGCGGAGGCATGCTGCAAAATCATGGTTAATATGGGGAGCTGCTGCACTACGTAGTTAAAAATGGAGTGAGTGTCGGATGCTGACCAGATTGAGGCTGCTGCTGGTAATGATGCCGGAGGAGGTGTAGGCAAGGAAGAAGTTGACAGAGGACGTATAGCTTCACATGAGCTCTATTTTGCAGCAGCAGGCTTTAGGCGTCACTGTGCCAGCAACTGGGCATGACGAGAGGTCAAATTCGGAAGCTGGGTTTGTAATGCCTGGAGGCAAAGATCGACCACTTCGAAAGCCGGGGAATTCGGGTCGGCCTCTTGAAGACGGGATCACTGACGAGGTCGACGCAGTCGCAACACCTGGCTGTATGAAACCAACTTCATAGGTGGTGTGGCAAAAGCTGGTTCTGGTTTGTGATCTGCAATGTCTTCATCGTCATTGCAAGCTAGGAGCTCGTACTGGTTTGAAAGCGGGATTCGTTGACCAACCTGGGACCTCGGGGAGCTCTTAACATGCGTACGTGGCTTGGCGTTAGGCTTCGTCAGGCTCTTCCTGTATGTGATATCGTGATCATCAGAGTTGCACAGCCCCCACCGACATTTAGGGGCATTTTCATTTTCAGCAGGCGCGTTCGGAGTCGCCGAGGTTTGCGCATGCGGCGGATTTGGGCAAGAGTTGCGTATGTGACCCTGTTGCAAGCATTGGTAACAATATACTGTCCTCGTCTTGTAAGCCCGCAGGTGAAGGATGCATTCATTGTAATATGAATCGCACAGGTGGTTCCGGAGGACCAAGAACAGTCACGAGGCATGTACGACGACTGCCAAAATACCGATATAGAAGCACTTGGTGCGTCTCGCATCAGATGTACGCCCGATGCGAGACGCACCAAGTACGCCCGCACATGTACGCCCGAGAAAAGAACGGCGGACATGAGTACCACCTAGGAGGTATGCTTATACCGGCACGTGAACTCCGGAGGAGACGGGTATATGTCTGATGCTGTAAAGCTTGTGAACTGCCTCTAATGATGCTACCCGCGCAAAATTGAGTTGGTATCTCGGTGAAAATTGTAGTCATCGTGACTTTGAGGATGGAGACATGCTGCTAGCGCCTGCAGGAGAGCTTTCGCCGGGATTTGGCGGATGTTGAAATTCAGCTTCAGTTTTATGGCTACCTTGAAAGAAGCTGGTTGAGCATCTTTAGTGCTTGATAGGAGGCCAGCGGGATTAAGGCGGCAGGACCCCTTACCGTCAGAGTGAATACGGTGGCCTGCTGGAAGGTCCATCGGGGCATTAGCTTCCTCAGACTGACGCGCACTTAAGTGGAAGAATCGGTGCAACGGCGTTTGTCGGGGGTTCAGCAGACTCGCCAGTGACATTACTGGGCTCTTTGGGCACAGGAGCGTCGCTGCAAGCATACATGGGGCAGTTGTCGTCGCCCTGAGGCGCCAGAGTCGTCTATGTTTGAAGGGCGACGTTGGACACCTCTTGAAACGCCGGCTCCATTTGCCTAAGAAGCTGGCCTTGAAGGAGCGCCTGCTTGCGGGACCCAAGAAGGGCTTGTACGGAACGGCACCCACCGCCCGAAAAGGAGGTTAGGCCTAGCTGCTGCTAAGAGGCGATGCAATTGTGATGCTTGGTTGCGGGGACATTCCCGGGACACGTAGTAGCCCTTGACGGCGCCAGGAACTGGAGGTTATCGCTGGCACTACGGAAAATAGCTGGGAACGTAGAAACTGCGAGACATCGCACCGAAGCACGGAGCCGAGAAAAAGACACGTCGGAACGCCGGGACTTCTTCGAACGTTCCGCGGAACTTTGGGCACTTGCCCAGCCACCTCCACAGCACCATTGGAAGATTGTTCGTACCTGTCGCCATCGTCAGGAGCCTCCCGTTCACTCCCTACAATACCTTGACCTCTCAAGGAAGCCCGTAATGCATGTGCGGCGGTGGCGTGCCCTCCTTTTTGTGCGCACTGTCATCCTTTCTGAGTGCGCCTTCTCCAAAAATCTTCTCATCCCGCTATTTCTCTTTCCTTGTACGTAATACTCGACTCGACTCGCGATCGTTCACTCAAATTGCGCTCTCTCAGACCACGTAAAACTTTGCTGTGACACCCATTTTTTTGTGGCCGAACTCGAACGCTTTAAAACACCGATATCCAAGGCGTTTACACTAAGAACAAATACCCTGACTCGCTGCAGAAAAGAGCTACATCCCAAGCAGCAGAAATTACCAAGACCAAGCATGGCCAATCATCAGTGGGCAATGTGTCCGAGCTTCGCAATACCTCCGCCGCCATTATCGGCTGGCGCTTGGTAAAGGTGGCAAGACAAAAAATGGCCAAGGTCTAGAAGGACAATATTGGACAACGCTTGTCAAGGTATGTTGCCATGATAATGCCTATGGGTGGTGGCCACGCTATTTACATGCACTTTTTTGGCTTTCTGGGCAGTCCTTATGACCAATGCCTATTTTATGAGTTGCCTCACGGCCCGATTTCTGCTTTATACATGCCATTACACGGGAAAATATATAACGAGTGTGCATTATTTGTTTGTTGGGCACTCGTTAAATAATTTCCTGTACAATGGCATGTATAAAACAGAAATCGGACCGCGAGGCACAATAAGCAAATGTATCAACTTTGCGAAGCAAATACGCGACTTTCTAAAAACAATTGAGCAACACAACCCACCGGGTCTCCTTGAGTAGTTTGTTTTATTATTATGCACATCAAATTTACAACGAGAAACTTGGCTTAACAGTGGCAAGAATATGAACATAAACACGAAAGAAAACATGAACACAGAGTCGAGAAAAAAATTTAAAAAGCGTTGCTTATGGAGCGCGTACCGATTATGCTTCTTTTAACTGCTTGAGATGCCTACAAAACCGAAGGATTTAGGTGAATTGAAAGAAGACTCTCATCCCCGGTCTTTCGCCGACCTGCCAACATCACAATATGATGTTCAACAGCACTATTTCAGATATAGCTCAGCTTGGAAAGCATCTTTCATGCTGCATCAGTCACTTGTCCACGGGAAACCCATTTACGTCGTAGCGCCTGCAATAAGTAAAAAAAAAATAGTGCTCCATAATGCTAAATACACGCTGCTTACCAAATACAGCACCTAGATTTCTTCTTTATACATGCCATTATACAGGAAAATATGCAACGAATGCGCATTATTTATTTAATGCGCGGTCGCTAAATAATTTCCCGTACAATTACATGTATGGAACAGAAATCGGAACGCGAGGCACAATAAGCAAACTGCATGAACTTAGCGAAGCAATTACCTGTCTTGGTGTGAATATATTCAGCCTAAACTTCTAGCTGGTTAACACTTGCTGTGAAACATGAAACGTACTGTACTATTCATTTTTGAATATTGTGCTTTACGGTAGCAGTTACTTGACTCGTTCTTGAGAAAACATTGGGGAATTTAACCTAAAATGGGCTTCACTTTTATTGCAATCGCGCCAAATATTATGAAAAAACTCCTATTGACAAAGCAGCACGCCAGCGGTTCCGTGAAATTTTGTTGTTGCCACTGTAGACACAAACAATTAATCGCGACTGCAATGTCGTGCGGTCAACATTTTATTAGCATAATTTTATTTTCTAACAACGCGGGATCAGAGACTACAAGGCAACACCCTACACATGGGGTGCGGAACGCACCTACGTTCACATTTTTTTGCAGTGCATCTATGCCAACTTGGAGGCAGGAAAGAAACCTTGTGACCTTTGAATGCGCTATATTTTGAGGGGTAACCACATAAAGCGACAATTAAAGCGACGCTACAAACCTAACAGATTTGGTAAGAAACTGGTTACGCTGTTCCTGTCGCTCACTTCTGCCTCGCCAGTCGCGCCAGATGCGAACGGAACCGACGGAGAATCTCAGCGGCAGAGTAATTACTTCGTCGCTCGACATATCTTGGCGTTGCTCAAGCAAATAAAGAAACGAAAGCTTCATTTATAGCTAGAGTTTAATGAAGCCAGCATAATATATCCGCAACTCCAACCGCATACTGTACACCTGTCTTGCTTTAACGCATGCTGAACGTAGTGAACCTGCAGATGGGAGCATGGCCGCTTGTTCGGAAAACACAAAGCCTGAACAAGGGTAGATAGAACTGGTGTCACACAAACGGAAGCACATGTATGTGAACACTTCATTCTTCGGAAGAACCAACAACGCTAAGCAGCACTCACGAGCGCCAGTTGTTATAAACGACAGCTGAAGTTCTGGCGGGAACGAGCGCGAGCTCTCCCGTACCGCGCAAGGAGAAATGAAATGACGACTTACGTTTTCAGCGGCGGCCGCAGCAGGCAAACGATGTTATTCCACCAGTCAGGTATACGACACCAAAACGCTCCTCACAGACATGTCCAGGAGTACTAGGGCGGTTTTAATTCCAAAAAACGTGTGACATCAGAGCGACGCGTCCGCCCACCAGCCCCGCCGCGAGAAAAAGAACGCGCAAAGGCACAACGCTCAAGTAGTCCGACGGACACCCACAGCGTTATGACAAACAAATGACTCATTCCTACTGAAGCCTGTAACACTATCTCTCACGCTACTTTGAATACACTGCACTTAAGTTTGTTTCGCTTAAGTTCACCCTGTTTCGTGGCATGGTGCTTGTGTGCTTTAGGTAACTACTTTTTGCTGCGTTGTGGTTTGTTCACCTCGCTCTAACCTTCGTCATCCGACGTGTTGGTATGCGCAACGCGCACGGCAAGCGCGTGGACAAAATGCGCTTTTATCCGTCAGCCTCCGGTGGGCTTTCCGTGGAACGTTACTTCCCGTCGCCCTTTGCTGGGCGCTCAGTCAGTCTTTCAGCCGAGTTACCGATGAGTGGCCGATACCTCGGAGGCCAATGGGTACCCACAGAGTTTCCAATCATTGGCAATCGGCCTCTTGTTGCATTGGATGGGTTCCCTAACTTATTTTCTGAGAACAGCTACAATGCTAAGCAAGCAAAACGAACATGCACATCGTAAATTTAGAAAATGGGGGCACTGGACTTAGTGTTTCATACCTATGAGAAACCGCTACGACTCTCTTAAGCTGCCTTATTAATTGTTTTAAGTAAATGTTTTTATTTTCCTTTTTAAAACACACATTGTTTTTTTTCGAGCAGAACTCTTGGACGTATTGCAGGGTTCATATGTATTTTAGTTCGACTATTTGTTTCTACAAGTTCTTCGAAAAAATAAATTTCACTAGTTACAATATTAACTCTCCGAGTTATTGGCTCCACATAAAAAAATTATGCGGAAGTTCAGAACTATCAATGATGACTAGGGGAAACACTAGTTGGACCTCCTCTATTCACCTGCTGTGGAATGTTCCCTTTACCTTTACGGCCGCCCCCAGAACCCCTTAGCCAGCCTTATGGACAGCACCCTCAGAAGCTGCTTCCACTAACTATGGCTGTAATTATTTAACGGCGCCTACTCACCCGATCCGGCACTGACACAGCAATTTCCCTTTTCAGGTGCGCGATTACCTACATCCTACTTCCCGACTAACCTAATGTATACTTTTTCAACCACTTATTTTCTAAACCTCATAACGCCCGTGCATAAAAAAAATTCCGGCACTTCAGCCTGCTTAAGCAGTTTTAAAGCGCCAGCGTAGCGACTCTCACTCTTTACTGCTACATAGTGCGTGAGTCGGACGTTTTCATTTCGCTCTGTCTTCATCGTATATTTACGGTAAACACTACTTCAGGCCAAATTGGTGCGCCAGCGTTCCTACAGTCAGACCACTCCACCGCGCGAACTGCTTCCACCCATTTTACCATCACCTCCACCTGTCACGGGGCACGCGTCAGGCGAATACTTGTGTGACTTTAGCGGGGTCCTGCTTCGCAGTGGAGTTCCCAGGGTACTGATCTCGCAGAGCTTGCGATCAGGTTTCAACAACCCCACAAACCACATGCTTGTTTTTTTGTTTATTAAATGCAGAGCATTTCAGTAACTCACGATGTCACCCGCGTTGACGTCCGTAGTCCGCACCGCACCCCTCCCTACTTTATAAAAAAAAAATTCTATCCGGCGCCCGGTTTCGATCCCTCGACCCTGTGGGCGGAACGCAATGTACATGGTGCTCTACCCACTGCGCCACAAAGCCGACACAGAATGGGATCTACGAACGCGCCTTATATCGTTGACTCATTCAAATTAATGCTGACGAGCGCTCTCTCGTCAGCAGTTGCCCCAAGTGCAACAACATTAACGTAACGCAAACTACTTAACGTCATGCGCCCCCGGAAATGCTCTGCATATGATCGTGCCCCTCGCGAGGGGGATGTTTCACTGCGTCTTCTCTCGGTCGCGGACCCGTGGCGCCATCTAGCGGAGGCGCGGCACAACTCGTAGCACTTTCTTTGAAAAACCGCCTCGAAAGCGCGGCAAATATGAAATAGGGATGACGCAATTTCGAGGCAATCCGCCGACACGGCTGCTTTGTGTACAGACTCGGCGGCGAGCGTCTTTTTTATTTATTTATTTATTTATTTGTTTATTTATTTATTTTATCGTGCGAAAGAGGAGCAAGTGCCGCGGAGTACCGTGCGAGCACTACCGAACAACGGCTAAGCTACGCGGCCACAACAACGGCCACCATTAGCCTTGTGATTGGGGTACGCCCACTCAAGGAGATTGACCACTCGGTTGTGCAGATGACGACGAGGCAACAGGGTTAGGAACCGTAGCGACCTCGTCATCGGGGTGACGCTCGTGAAGCGAGCGAGACATTCTGCCGGGTGGACCATCGATCCATTTTGCCACTTCTCGGTGCTTCTCCCACTATATCCTATCAAGGCAATAAACCCCCATTACAATTTATTTATTTATTTATTTATTTATTTATTTATTTAGAACGACGGGCCATATTGGTGTGGCCGACAACTGTCCCTACTCGCGTGTGAGGCGAGTCGCGACATGTAAGGCTTTCCCCTTAAAAATCTCCACCATGAAAACCAAATAGGTTCTTCACGCTTTGGCCAGTGGTTCGCTGGCGGCAATTGTATTCTGCCTCTTTTGAATTTGCGTAGAGAAATAACCTGCGGTTTATGGACACATTCATCTACAAACGAAAGAATAGAAAATGAACGCGGAAATGTCTCGATGCTCCCGATGGTACAAAAAACAACGAAATTGGCCTCACTGTTAGTGACAGCCCAGGTTTTGTGCAGGCGTAGAGGTGCTGAGAAAGGTTGGGAGCAGCGATCATGGAATGGTTAGATGCATGGTAATGCTTAGATCTGAGAAGAGAAAAAATGAAACCCGTGAACTGTAAGAAATCCAGCATGGAGACAGGCAAAGCCGCGACGGAGCAGTTTAAAATAACTCTCCAAAACAAATTTGAGGTTCTGAACGAGGAAAACGACGATAGTGTAGACAATTTAAATGACAACGAAACAACGGAAATCACCGAATCTGCGCCAGCTGCGAGGGTCGCAGCTTGTAGGAAAGAAACAGAAAACTTAGTAAGAAAACGAACGAACTATTTGCGAAACGTAAGAACATAAAGGTGTCAGGTGCGATGGATCATATTGAGTTATCAGAGGTGTTTAAATTTATTACAGAAGTAAAACAAACGACATTCGTGCATATAGCATGGAAGTGATCCAGCAAATGCTGCTGCAAGGAGGAAGTTTTAAAGTAACCAACAGGAAGCTCGCCATCGGCAAAGACAGAATTTACGCACTGAAAGACGAACCGGGTAACATTACGCAACACTTGGAGGCGACACCTAAGGTAGCAGAACAATTCTACACAAGACTGCACGCCAGAGCCTTTAGATGAGAGGAAGCTACTGTGAGCACAAGCTTATCTTGAGATGTCACGTTAGTTACGTAGGAGGAAATCGGAACAATCTCAGGCATTAAACAAAGAAAAGCTGCAGGTGACGGCGGCATAGCCGACGAGGAGAAATTACACGGGAAAATATTTGGACAAATGCTTCCGCAATGCTTAAGAAATCAAAAATGTGCCTATAACCTCGAAAACCGCCACCATTATTCTGGTTGATATAATGGGAGATACAAAGAACCATAAGAACTACAGACCCTTCAGCCTACCCCCTGCTGTTTACAAGCTGTTTACCGAAGGTATAGATAACGGCATTGGAGACAATCTGGCTTCCCAATGACCCAATGATCAGGCTGGATGTAGGAAAGGGACCATGGACCACATCCATGTTGTCAATCAAGTCATTAAAATACTCACAACACACTAAACCCCTTTACATGACATTTATAGACTGTGAGAAAGCATGACTCAGTACAAGCCGCAGCAGTCCTAAAAGACTTGAAGGACCCTGGAATAAAAGAGACCTACATAACACTTCTAGACGACATATATAAGGGATTTAGGGCAGGTTATCACTTCACAAGCAAAGCGATGAATTCTCTATCCTACAGGGAGTACGACATGGAGACGTCACCTAGACAAAATTGATCAAAAGATGTCTCGAGGAGATATTCAGAAAGTTTGACTGGGAGAGCAGCGATTAAGGATAGCCGGACAACATTTGAGTTATCTGAGGATTGCAGACGATATATTATTGCTGAGGGAGACTGCAGAACCCGTGCACACATGTTTGAGGAACTACAATCACAAAGCATGGCCGTGGAGCTCAAAATGACTTTGAATAATTTTAATGTAATAAGGAATAAGTATGCGGAAAGCGCCCTCTTCAGCTTTCGAAACGAAGCGCAAAATGTACAAGAATATAACTACCTTTGGAGAAATGGCTATGTGGGACCCCAACCGCGGGAGAGAAATCCGGCGCAGAAAAGGCATAGGCTGGGGAACACTCGGCAAGCACTCCCAAATAATGGAAAATAGGTTACGCCTGGTAATCAAGAGAAAAATATTTACCGAGTGCATAGTGCCGGTGATGACATACGGAGTTCAACCTTGGCGCTTACCAACCAACTGGAAAGCAAACCTTCTCGGCTCAACGGGCCAATGGACGAATATTGATAGCACTGACTCCATAGTGCTTAAAATATATTCGCTAGTGGGCTGAGGGCGGGCGAAATCATGCCACGACGGTGATGGCTTGCGACGGTGCCCGCTTGGTGCACCGTTGTGTGAGAAGGTGCATCTGCGTTCAATCCAAGCCGCCCGCGCCACGTTGCGCGCGTTCCCCAAGCGCTGCGAAGCTTGAAGTTAGGTGAATAGCGCAAAGCCAGCGTTTACTTTTTGTGTATAGAAGGGGTGTTTTAATGGAATTTAAAGGGTTCTAAATGAGAACCAGGATAGTGAAGACGGGCTAAATTACAGCATAACAACGTCAGCAAAGACTGCAACAGCTCTGGGAGAAGCAGCACGTGAAAAAGAAACAAAGAACGTGCTACGAAAACAAAGAAAGTGATTTTGAAACGTGAGAAAATACAGGTGTCAAATGCGTTGACTCAAACTAAGTTAGTAGAGTTGTGCAAATAGGATAACCAAAGTAACGAAAACGAGATTCTTGCATAGAACATAGCAGTGATCAAGCACACGCTGCAAATAGGAGGAAGTTTGGAACCAATAAGAGGAACCTCACCATTGGCAGTCAAAACTTAGGAACACTTAGACAATCAGGTTAACATTACGCGCAACGTTGACAAGATACTTAAGGCAGCAGAACGCTTCTTCAACTACGAATGCCAACGACGTTAGATCAGAGGAAGCTACTGGGAGTACAAGCTTAACTTGTTTTGCTCAAAAGTTTTTCTTGTCGCTTTTACTGTAATGCCGGGATGTTTAGCCAAACCCGGGTGTGCAGAGCCAGACGACCGAGCAGTTACTTGACGAACTGCTGCAAGGAAAGAAATGTATCAGTGAGAGGCTTGCTAGAATATAATGAAAGCTTGTCATGTTAGAAACCTTAGCTTCCACACTTTCAGAGATCAGATTCAAATACCTTCCCTCGAAAAAAGTAAACGGAACCTTCAAGACGAGTTTGCGGATTTAGCAGAACGGCTTGCGCAACCGCAATCAGAAAGCATGGCCCTGGGCCTCAAAATAAATATAAATAAATCTAAAGTGAAAAGGAATAGGCATGCCGAAAGCGCCCTCGTCAGCTTTCGCAATGAAGTGGCATAACTACAACAATTACCTCGAACCGATGGTTAATGCATACCAAAAGAACTTCAGAGGAATCCAGCGCCCAATAAGTATGCGCTGTGGAGAACTCGGCAAGAACACTGAAATATTGAAAAGTAAGCAACATCTGTCACTGAAAAGAAAAATCTGCTACCAGTGCTTATTACCGATCATGACATACGGAGCTGAAACGTAGCGCCTTACTAAACAACCAGAAAGCAAGCAGAGGTTAGGTTAACGGTCCATGGAAGGAATAATTTTAGGTATAAGACTCAGGAACAGGGAACTAGCTACCTGGATCAGATAACAAACTAGAGTGAACGAAATTATAGTTCACGTAAAGAAAAACAAATGGACTCGGGCTGGCCGTGTTTTGAGACGAACTGACAACCGGTGGACAATTCGGCAGTCTAGAGGATGGGGCTAAAGGAAAGGGAAGGCCACTAACCGTATGGACGGTTGAGTTAGGAAAATTTGGGTAAAAAGAGTCGACTCGAGCGCCGCGGAACAGCATCTCTTGGAAGTGAATGCGAGACGGCTCCGCAATGCGGTAGATCTGTGTACGCTGTCGATGATGATGATGAGTCGGCCCATCTCCGAAGTCACATTAGATGCTTCCGAAAAGATAGCGCCAGGTCCGCCCTTGCTTAGATTTCATACTAAGGTAACGATACTGTCGGTACTTGGCCCGAAGGTTTGGCTTGACATCAATGGCCAAACTCCAGAGAAATAAATCGGCGGCGACGTGGGTCTAGCCTTCGCCAATGCATAGCAAATCAAGTTGTCCACCGACTACTACCCACTGCATAGCCAATGATATGTCGAGAGAAAAATTCTCTTTTACGCGGAATTGGAAATCTTTAACGACATTTCAAAATGCTTGCGGCGGGGTGATGTCAGCACAGCGAAATGGTTATGTACGGGAATTAAAACACAGAAGGAAACACCCATGGTAGTAGTACCAAGACGGACTTCACGTGTTACTGAAAGAGGAAATCTCGCTAAACAGTTTTTTAAAGAGCAACAAATATTTTAATAGAAAAATTCAGATCCTTAACGTCTAACGAAGGCGATGATTGAAACGAAAGATTTCTTTCGTAGGATAATTCAGTGGCGAAGAGTAAACATCCAAGCCACTGCAAAAAACGTCCAGCGTACATGACGAAAACTCAATGTAGTACCGGCGAATCCAAGTCAATATTATGACTAGGGTAAACGCAACCCTCGCGAAAAAGCAGACCCCCTTCACTCCCCCCACCCAAACAAATCGTCGTCATGGGACGGAGAGGGCTTGAATTTTTTTTTATGAGTGAATGCGCGAAAGGCCTACTGTGCTATTAACGGCCCATACATCCGCTTTCACATATTAACTGCTTCCACGATGTCAATATGCCACAATCAGATAGACGTCGGCTTCGTAATGCGAAGTGCCCAAGTGATATACCAATCACATGAGGTGTTTTTTTCAACTTCATCCCCTTTGACCCTCAGAAGTTTTTCTTTCCTGCTGTGCGTTTTGGTTACGACAGTACCATCAATGTGACCAAACCGGCTTCGCTTAAAAAACGGACAGTGGTAATACCTGATGTCACACTGAGGCAGTTTTTAACGGTGTCCAACAGCAGCACGTGAAGTGCTTTGCACACCGAGTGATCACCTAAAACGAGATACTGACATAAAGCAGCCACGTGATAGCGAAAACGTATTTACACTATCTTCAATTCTAAATGTGCAGCGGGAAGCCAGCGCCATCCTGAACGAAGCGTCAGTGAGCTCCAACTTCTTCACCGTCAACCGAAATCTTCCGCTTCGGTTCACATCAATATAACCATTTTTAGGGAACGTATTTGCCCCTGTGTTGTACCCATGAATTGAAACGCAATTTAGAGCAATCTGTACAGTCAGTGTGTGACCAAAATATATATCCTTTGGGGTTTTCAACTGCATAAGCAGTCACCATGGTGCACAGTAACTCAATTGGAAACGTTAAAATGAAATATATTTTAGGCACTAAGGCTTTTTAGCGGTGATACACGCGCACCTGAGAGTGAAAGCCTGGGAACTGAGAGCCGGGAAGAGCAGCTGGCCCGTTCCTGATAACTCACGCCTATCAGAACTGCTTTTCAGCTAGTGCTTGTCGCGGGTACTGTGTACGCGTGCCTGAGCCTCCTATTCGGATATGTTGGGCAACAAAAGCCGGAAAGCTTGCTCTTGAGGGCGAAAAGCAGGCCTTATCTTCTTCTTCATGGAAACCGACAGGCAGTTTACGTGTCAGAACGAAATGATTCCGCTAGAGAAATGAAAGGCTTGAAAACGACAGTATGGGGTAGCAATTTTCGGAGTGCTTCGGCTAATGAAGCGTATTCAAGGTGAGAACTTGTGCGCAGGGCAATTGCTGATTAGAATAATAATTATAATGTTAATGATAAAGCTGCCGATATTGATCGTGGTAGAGGTGGCAATGATTTTTTAACCTTAAGGATGCCATACTTTATTCCATTTGTTCTGCTAGTCAGATTTTACGGCGTCCACCTATACGTAAGAAAGTCTCGTTCTAGAGTAGAGAAAAGCGGGCAAAGAAGTCTTTGTGTTACAAACAAAATCGAAATGCATCACAAGAACATCTGAATATTTCGCAAAGAGCAGATGTTTATTGACTCCTACCATTACCAGAAATGGAAGGCGTTTAATCTATGCAGCCGTTTTTCATGTGAGAGCTTTAGATCTTTACATTTGAAGCACGCGTGTTGTGAGCTGGCACAAAATATTCTTGTGAAGTGAACAGAATTGTAGCTGTACAGCGCATGGCGGGAAATGGTAGCAACAGAGCCGGAAGAGGATTTTGAGACGTAGAATTCGGATCACAGAAGGTGCTGGAAGCGTGTTGAAGGCGTCGCAACGCGGCCTGAGATCTTAATTCCACATTGCTATGGCTGACGACTTGCTACGCCCTAGCAGTAGGCAGAGAAATACGAGAAACTACGCCACTACGGCAAAGGCTGGAACAACTCGGATTGCCGGTCGCCGTAACCCCCGTCTGGAATAAGCGGCTGTGGGTGAAGCTGCAGCCGTGGCCCAATCAGACAAAGATGTGAAAGCTGAACGAAAAAGCGTAACGGAACTAGGACTTCACATATTAATTTTAGCAAAATGTGAGCATCCCCTAACACTTATTCTTCTGGTTGTCCAAATTGCAGTAGGGTTTTTTTTTCATGGAGGCTGGCCGTGTGTTTCTGACTTAGCATTTCATTGAACTGTGCAAATTTTAAGCAACAATTTTTATGAAGTTCGAACACCGTACATAACGTAATATGTCTTCCAACATCACAGGACGATCCCCCTCGACGAAGGGCCCAGCGCGGAGTACGCTAGGACACTAGCATAGGATCTTCTAAGTGTGCTTACAGTGAACTGCCGACGGTTTCAAACGGCCGCCCCAATATTGAAAAGTGAAATCCAAACAAGCCATCTTTTCATTCTTCTGTTACAAGAAACGAAGTGCTCGCCAACCATAAGTGGTTATTCCACTTTCGCAAATTCCGCAATAGTGTGCAAAGGCACCAGAAGCAAACCTAGGAGTCCTAGAGCGGCCCGGCAGGCAGCCGTTTTGGTGAGGTCGGACCCAACCTGCTTTCACTTGGCGATTACTAGGCACACTTCATCAGATAATGAGACAGTGATAGTTATGGTACAGCTACCCAACAGAAAGAAACTTATCGTTGCATCGGTGTACTATCGCCCTGTATCAAGCGCACAGGGCAGGGTTATTTATGTGGATGCGGCATTTCGTTCAAGAGTATCACAACATATCGATTCTATTTGGAGATAATTTTAATGCGGAAAGCACAGTCTGGGGCTACGCCCGGTCAAATAAGCGTGGTGTAGCCCTGGAGGCTGCAGCCGAGGACTCGGGCCTTCACTTGGTCAATGATATTGCCCTTCGTACACGTCTGGGTTTTCATAGCTCCCAAAATGACTCCAACCCGGACCTCACTTATGCTTCATGTGGGGTTGTCCGCTCTTGGAGCGTGGGCGATACTACTTGGGGCAGTGACCATTTTCCAATTGAAATACATCTGATAGGAAAGAAATTTCGAAACAAACGAACACACAAAATTTTAGATTGGCAGTGTTTCCAGCAGAGCGTACAAGTCTGGAGCACCACTACAACGGAGGAATTCGTTTCTACATTGCAAGAGGCAGCGCTGCAGGCTAGGGAAGACGTCGAATGTGACGACAGTTCACCTGCTCCGGACAAACATTCAGACAACCTTGGGCGTAAGGCGGCTACTCTTACAAAAAGCTATATTCGAAACGGAAAAATGCAGAGAGATCTTGTTAAAGTGAGACAAAACTACAGAATTATGCGGGCCTATGAACAGACTATTTCTAATGAGCAGTGGCACAGCTTGGGCTCTCAGCTTAGCCAGGAGCGCGGCCTAGCCATACTATGGGGGATTTACCGCAAATGGGCAGGAAAACACAAATGTAAAAACCGGCTCTTCGATACTCTTATTCTCAAAGCCCCACAGATCGGGTAGAGGAAGACATCATAAAGCCGTTCTTTCCTTTTGCATCACTTACTCTCCCACCCCGCTGCCATCTATCTTACTGCCCAGTGTGAGCCAGGAGCTGGACGCCCCGTTTACATTGGGAGAATTGCAGACTTCCTTTTGTCAGGGCCATTCTAAGTCGGCTCCAGGACACGCTGCCATCGCCTGGCAGCATCTGCGCAACTTAGACGAAGTGCACAGGAGCGTCTTTTAAAACTAGCAAATGCACAATGGGAACGAGGCGAGGTTCCTTGGGATCTCAAACTCACGCTAGTAACGCCCATACCAAAGCCCAATAAAGACTCATCCAAAATCGCTAACTTAACGCCTATTTTATTGATGCCAACGCTATGCAAGCTTATAGAGCGCATGAATCGAATGCAGCATCACTTAGAATATATCCAACCGTGGTTCCATCCATCACAAACACATGATCCCTTGTGGCTACTCCGACGAGTTATCAACCGTTAAGGAGCCGGGGCCCTCCATGATTACGTACTTCCGCTTGATAAGCGGAAGGCAATTGATAACGTTAATCATCAAGCGATACTAGAAGAGTTGGCCCAGGCTTACACCAGCCAGCGTTCTCAAAATTGGATGCAGAGTTTCCTAAGCCCACGACCAGTACAACTCGCAGCATCGGCACCGAGATGGACCCCCAGGACCTATTCTTGGATAGGGGCGTGCCCAAGGGGTCTATCCTCGTACCGATGTTGTTCAATTTGGCAATAGCGAAAGTAGCGCGATCGCTAGAGAAGGACACGGCCCCTAGGTTTGCAATCTATGCCGACTGGATTACTATTTGTACCGAAGCGCAGGACTTTGACTGCGTCGACGGACTCTCTGCCCCCTCTAGGGTTAGCCTTAGCGTCAGGCAAGGCCTAATTTCTTGCGGTCCATGGGAGCAAAAGGTTACCTCCCCAGTTTCACCAGGTCGTATGCATATTGGACATTCCCATTCCAACAGAAACCCGGAGGATCAGAGTTCTGGGATTGCCACTAGCCAGCAGAAACAGCGCCAAACCATGGATAAATCAACTGAAGTCCCAGCTGGAAACCGATGCTACACTTAGTGTCGCGTATGTCGAATAAGTATGGGGGTGCACCTCAAATGGCAACACACATGCTGGCAAGGGCAGTGTCAGTGGGCCGAATATGTTATGGTGCTCCGGTGTACGACCTCACCGCCACCAAAATGAAACATATCGACATTCTATATCGAGCCGTTCGCCGCACAATAACTGGCCTCCTCGACACACCCGTATAGCGGCGCTTGAAGACACTGTGGCTCTGCCACCGCTGCCCGCACTAATCGAAGCAAACATCGCCCAGAACGCTGTGAAACGTGAACTCACAAGCAAGGCCTGGTCGTGTGACTTGGGACAACAGAAGACAACTCCATCCTGCAACGTTGGCCCCTGCACCCCCCACCGCCCTGGGAGCGCAATGACTCAGTCGTAATGCATCAGAAAGACCAACATACCCAGAAGGCACCCCCAAGCCCGACAACAGGCTCAACGATGACTCCAGATGAGCAAAACGCTCTGGAAAAATTGACGTCTACACTGACGCCAGTATTCGCGATGACGCATCGGTGTAGCATGGAGGTCTCCAGGAGCAACCACACCTGGACGGTGCCGCAGTGCTCGAGATGACACCTGTTCACCCCTTGAAGCGAAGCTACGAGGAGTACTGGCCGTACTGGAGCCATTTACCTTACTCTGCAAATACACCTCAAATGGCACGCATTTTACCGATTCTCATGACGTCATGCAAACCTCCGTAAACCATATTCAGATCACCCTATAGCGAACATCACAACGCTCTCCCTTCAACATCTTTAGCGAAATGGTGTAACTATATGCGTGGCGTGGACACCAGGTCACACGGATTTCCGGTCGGGGAACCAAGCAGCACGCGATGCTGCCAGGGAGAGCGCTTCATTACATCCCTCCCCTTCTGGAACTGGATGCTGGGCGTGTTCAACGCAAGATTACCCTGTCACGTCAAACTCCTAAAGGATATCTGCCACAAAGCCTTCAAATACCCACGGTTGCCGAGATATTGATTAATAAAAGCATCGCCAACAGTGCCTACACGTCCTCTGTTGCCAGGCAATGGTACCATCCGAATGAGCACCCACCCGTTTTGCCCTTATTGGCAAGAAAACGTACCATCTGACCTTTACCACCTCACGTCGGTATGCAGCCATTTCGCGCTCCTAAGACAGTACTTGTTCCGTCACGTCCCTCCAGACACGGACACTCCACACCCTCCGAATCAGGACATCGATTTTCTGCACGCACAAGTCAATTATGGTATACAGACTGGCCTTGCGAGATTAGTGTAGCCTGGGGTGACAACCCATGCTGAGAAGAGCCTTATTTACATCATGGACTCAAAAAGACTCCTCAGAGAAGGTACATTCAATTGTGCGACGAAGACCTTTTTCTACCCCCCATCCCTTCTATTCCCATTCCCTCATGCATGGCCTCCGGGCCTCCCCTTTCCTCCAATAAAGGTTTGAATCAATCATAATAGCAGCATTGACACAAATACGACGTACGAAATCACAACCATATAAATAGATCAACTTGCATATGAAATTTGTGGGATTGTGTGTATGAAAAATTAGGGACCCATGCAACAGTGGTGGAAGCCCGTAAAGTCGGCCGACTACACAAATACGAAATAAGTTTTAAGGAAACGTTTATTGTTTATTTAGAATGCGAATGTTGATTTCTGTCTTGTAATAATGCTTTTATGAAATAAGAAATCACAAAATATTTTAGTGACATAAATGGGTTTAATTGTGTAATATTTCATCAAAACAAAATTTTATCAACAGAACTAATTCGTGTGGCTTAGTTACTAATTCAAAGGTTTGCTTATGAGGGGCTTCACGCAATAATACAGCAAATGCTTAGAACTATCAAGCGTGTGTAAACAAAAGCCTAGTTCGTCCTTCTGCTCATCTGCAGTTGAAGGCTCTGTCAATTCTTTCGCCGCGCCCATATTATTTGACACGCCACATTGCAACATTTTCGGAAGCTCGTTCCGTGCGCTTGCCGTCGCTTGTAGGCTCTTGTTCACCCCCAACCGTGCCTTCACCTTTCAAGGCGGCCAGCACTGCATGTGTGGAACCCACCGGCCGTGCTTACGAGGTGCTGTTTTCCTTTCACGATGCGCACTGCGGCGTGATTACACAAAGCCCCTGCTTCACCCCCCCTCTCATCCTGTTGTTTCTCTCCCGAACACGCAATACTCGACTCGATCGCTTTAGACCTCAACGTCACAATTTTAATCGTGACATCACAGATTTCCTGTGACTCACAGCTCGCATTCCCGAAACAGGGACGTATGGTGTTCACGCTAAGAACATTTATCCAGACTCAGCATACCGCATACTACTTCCGCCTTCGGTCGAACATTGTACAGTTAAACTGTTATGCAACCGGCAGAGTGTTGGCATGTCAAAGATATCCGCTGTGAAGAATGCAAACACATCTAACCCCAGTAATGTTGGCCGTACAATTTTTGTGATGGAAACGTTAAAGTGGGCCCTGAAGGCGTTTTGGGCAAAATAAATGAACTAGCGCAGTCGTTAAATTTGGTCGTCAGCGTCATCTGTTGCCAAAGTAATACTCTTTTACGCGCAGCGGAAAGACTCACACTTTTTTTGCAAAGTTTGTCGTTTTTTCCTCACCCTTCCCTTCGTGTTTTTGGACGCCGCATCTTCACACGTCGACATCATCGATTTCCAGGGGTGTTCGTCATGAGCTAGACATCCTGCTATCGCCTGAACTGAACGACTGAGCATGCCACCCATCTTGACTGCCCCGTAATAACCAGGCAAGCCGTTTTAAATGGCTGTGCTTTGAAGACCCTCTTGTAAACACAATGCAACCCCGGTAACTACTAATGCGAGTGCATGTGCATGCTGGCTTCATGTTGAAGCTGTAGAGCTAATGACTACAAAATACCACTTATTCAATTTGGGAGACCTAGTTTTCAGGAACTCGCTCAGGCCCAGCCAAGAGAGATGTTTATTAACCGGGCAATACCAGAAATATATAAAAACACTTTCAAATTTTGAGCTATAGTGACGTAATAGGGGCACCAGGGAAATGACAAGGAACTGCACTGAAAACGTATTTATCAGTGTAATGATTGTACTCTATCATTCAACTGATACAATCAAATGGAAGTAGATGCCCCACTACAATCGCCCAGTCATTTTCTTAATGGTGGCCTAAGTCGGCGGTCGTCAGTTGCCCAAACAACATACTGTGATATCATTCAGAAATCTCTGGAAATGATGGATAGGTCGTATGCCTAATCTTTTTCCTAAATATCGCTGTCACTTTTGCGAAGTTGCGTTAAAATTGCAATAATTGTTATCAGAACTGCGCAGTGTTTAGTAGTTCAGTCTTTGAAGGCAATGAAGATGTAATTGTATCATGTCTGTATGGTCGATTGGGAAGAAGAAAATATATGTGAAGGATGATAATCCGGCAGGTGTCGCTCAACGGCGGAGGCATTGTTCTGCTCATTTCTAAATGGTGGGTTTGACCCCGCCCGAGGCGGCCGTTTTACGCGAAGCCGTAGTGGATAGTAGGAAGAAATTGGTCAGGTTGAACAGAACATACCACGCTTTGCAGTCATACCGACTTTTAACAAGGCCCAATAATCTATCTCTCACTGTCCATGCGAATATTTAGAAAAGCATACAATTGCGTTGCCTGCAAGGACAATTGTGCAGCTGCGGTGGGTCTTTATAATTTTTACATAAAACTAGTTCAATGAGAATTCTGTCAGCTGGTGAATGGCGTGACTTTCTTAAGGGGAGAATCGTTTCAGAAAATCCTGAGAACTCCTCTTCTTGAAGTACAATTTTGAAATTTATGCGACGTTTTACTTCTCAGGTCAATTCCACAGTCGCTAAAAGTCTTACCTAGTGGGTATCATAGATAATCAGGAGATGGTGTTTAAATCACTCGCAATTGACCGTTTCCAAAGCCGCCCAATGTCATCACAAGGCTGCTTCACAATTATATCATCACAAAACTGCCGCGAGGCTGCTGCATTTTTGCCTTTTAAGATAAAACGGTCATCCTTAATAAAAGTTTTGTTATGGTTAATTGCCTGAAACCTATTCTCATTCGGAAACTAGAAACTGCAGCTTTAGTTTCGGGCACAATTTTGGTCTCGAATAGGTTAACAGTCAATGCGTTCGTGAAGGAAGGTAATAAACTCATATATTTATCATAGATATTAGGAGTTTTCATATGTTCATTAAAATCGAAACTAGAAAATTTGGCCCTACAATACGGCACTTGTCATACCCCGGGTGTAGCGTCACCGTATAAAACCCAGAATTTAAAATTCTCGGTCGTATATGAAGCAGACAGACCATAACCATGTAAAAAACTGAAATGAATAGTGAATAGATAATAAAAGCGTCAGTGTAGGGTTAAGTTAGCAGCCTATGTCAAATAATGGCACCAAAACGGAGGAGGAAGATAACAAGGACGACATTTGTTATGTCCGCGTGCTCACCGCAATAAGTTTTCTTGCTGTGTTCTATGACGAAATTTGGCCCATTTTGTAGGCGTTTCTTTTGATTGCTGCCAGGGCATTCGAAATTGACCAGAACAATTGTACCGTGCCCACTCAACAGTTCCATGCAGCAATACTACTGTTCAGCCCGAGCGAAGAGCAAACTGAACACCACCCCTGAACTGATTGAATGAAATCTTGAAAAGGGAAGAGTATTCCTACAACGCATCGACGATTTTACCTTATCGTGCAATGAAAGCCTGTAGTATCGTGATAAGAATAGACATAAAGGCTGTGGTTATACTTTCGTTAGGCGGGTGGCGCGTGGGCCTGTTTGGGCTTGATTGGTGTGACGTAACATCACACCTGGTTTTCCTGACGCTCTCCCCGATTTGTAGTGTGGAAAAACATGGTAGGATTGTTAGAGACACCTGAATTTTGACTATGATAGCTTGAAGCGTTCGATGGAACGGCTGCCAAAGATTGATTTTACTGCTCCGTACTTTGGCGCCCGCCGCAGTCATTTGGCGGCATCGGCGGCGGCGGCGAAGGTGATGGCCGCGTTACGAACGAGACAACGAACGCTGAAGAAAAGACGAAAGAGGAGCGTGTGCGAAAGTGTGAGAGGGAGGGCACTTCTCGGTAGAGACGCAGCATGGCGAAAGTGTGTGGGGCAGGCAGCCAGAGATGGTCCCATAGAAGAGTGTGCGACGCCCTCCCCTCTCACTCACGCTATGCTCTCCCTCTCCTTTCGTGGATCATCGGAACCCATAACATTTGCGCTTGAGGCAAGCACGAATTGCGAGAACATGCTCAGCGGAGGCGGCGATGCACTTCGAGATAACCGGTAGAGTAGGGCACGCGCTTCGTACGTTCGTTGATCACAGCTATCATTTCCAGAGAGGCCGCAGTTATGTGGCCGTTACCGAGAATACTGCAATTCAACTGCGCAGAATTTCCGTTTAGGGAGTATATCAATCCTCCGCTACGTTTCGGAATACGTAGTAAAAAAGAAAGGTTAGTATTTTGTACACTAACAATTGTGTGACTTGACTGATTGCATGGAAGTAATTCTAATACTTTCACAGCGGGGTGCACGCATGTGCTTGAATGGATAAATACTGGTGACCAAAACATCGGAGCTGTGAACACCTGAACCTACCGCCCAGAAGCTTTACTGAGAGGTTGCCTACAGATCACAATTTTTAGGTAATGTTTTGCCTAAAAAAAGTTCTAATGCCCGCCCCAACGCTTAAGACTTAATGAAGTGGTTCAGCTTTTTTCTTTAAAACTGGTGGCGATTGTACACTCGCAATGTTCTCCAGCAGCATCACTTGTGACGGTCGACTATAGTGTGTCAAGAGATGACCCCAGCAATTCAGAAAATACATCCCAAAAAGAAAGGATAAACCTGAGTGATCCTAGATTCTTCTGGGACAAATTCAACAGTGGGCGCGGAAACATTTATTCTTTTAAAAACACAACTTTACGATACATTAAGGACAATATAAGCGTGATTCTGCAACAGCAAGGAAGGCTTCTTGCATACTCAACACACCTCCCAATCACCCCTCTGTGCACGTGAAGCAGTACATTAAATCATAATCGCACCGTTTTAAAAAGACATATACGGAATTGTAATAGTGAATGAGAGTAGTTTCGCTGAGAATTTTTCGTTCCTGGTGGCTACTTTTCCAGCAAGTAACCAGTGGTGAAATACCAGGGACTTCCATCTTGAAGAATGTCATCACGTAGTTATTTCTGAAAGGACAAGTCTGGTCCAGGCTAAGGCAGACATGTTAAGATGCTAATGAAATCGAACACATTACTGACCGATAAACGCGGATAGGTCGAGTGCACCCCTAATAGCGGAACAACGAAAACATGAATTAACTCTTCCCAAAAGTATCTCCTTGCCGCTCACTCTGTCCGTCGTTCTGGCCACCAAATGAGACCTCGAAGGTCGCGAAGCTCGTTCTATTCATCCGGTGCTTTCGGGCATGACATAAATTATCTTCCCTGGTGGCCGGGGAGGTGCGGACATACCTTTTGTTTCCCCCTATATGATATTTTAAGTGCAGAGCCCTTTAAAGGCTTGCCTTGTCGCCGTAGCTCGATGTCACGCGACTGTCGGAATCAGCGGGCAGAGCAAGATAACACCACCCAACTAGAGACCCGAGGCATACACAAGATGCTTCGAAAACAACCCGGTTAATACGTCATAAGCGTTCAAAACTCCTGAACCGCTGCGACTGTCATGCATCTCCCCGTTGTTTAGAGCAACGAAAACTGCAACTGCATTTCAGGCAAAATATGTGTATATACCAGCATCCCCTGCGTCATTCAGTTAGGAACGCCGGTTGGGTTGCTTTTGCGATAGTAGGCACAAAAAAGGCCGGAAAGCACGACGCGTTCTGAACTGCGCATAGGCGTCGGCCCCTGCTAGTTCCCGCTTGCGCTGTTTCCTGGCAGGTTGCCGCACGAGCACTACGAAAGCGGAAAAATTTTAGTTGCAAGAAACAAACCTCCTTTCAATCATTAAGAGACGAGTGAGACAGGGAGGTGAAGAACGTGATGGGTGGTAGCAGTGAACGTATAAACGGCCCCACAGCCCGTTATGGCGAGTCACTTCTTCTGCACTTCCGACAGCCTTCACGCAGAGTGGAACGGGTGTATTTTTTTATACGCCCTGTGAGTGGCGTAGCCAGAAATTACTTTCAAGGGGTGTTATATGCCACGGGTAAAAAAACGATTTTGCGCCCGCCCCCAATTCCCGAAGACTGTAATAATTTTTCGGCTCTAATAAACCGACACAATTCTTATTTTTGTTGCTACATCAAAGTACATCGATTCGGTGTGTTAACCGCAGATGCAGAAAAAGTGCGACAAAAAGGGAAGACTGTGCAGGGAAGAGAAATATTTGAGGATGTTCTGCCAATGAAACAACTCCTCTCCTCCCCACCTTCCCGGCTATGTCTGTGCGTGCTGTCGCAAAATTGCGGAAAATTCTCGCTTAAAGAAGAATATCCTCCCAGTTTCTGCGAGAGAAAGCAGTACTGCTCTTAAGAAATATACATAGTATTTAACAGACATCACAGGTGGAGTTGTTTGGAGTGGCCTTTTGCCAGAAGGAGGACCCGTGACCGTTATTCAGGAACTATTTTTCCGAGTTTGCAGTTGGACCATTTATTCTACTACCATAACTTCTGCGACTACATGTTCGTACACCCGTGTCTAACATCATAAAAGAACAGCTATGCCTGAGATGGGCACATAAATGTCTCAACGAGCTTCGGCATTGACAATGGCCTGACACAGCCCAACTTTCAGTTGCCGACGTTAGAGTAATGACCACGCCCGACGTACGCCTTGGTGGGCCAAGCTAGAGCGAAACTGGAAATGTCGGAAACGATTGGGTAGAGCCATTGCTTACAATGACTACTGTTTTTCTTGTGAAGACGATAGTTTTGCTTGGTTTCCGAAACACGAATATTTTTCTCTCTCTGCCTCATTGTCTGTCCCTCGATACATGCCGCCCGGCCAAAAATTCGGATACAGCTTGAAGGAGACACTTATATAGGCAAACCATTTCCAAAGAACTAAAACTGGAGGCAATGTTCGTACTTGTCAACATTGTTGAGCAAAAAGAAAACATTTGGCATATTTAAGCCAGTATATATCAATACATCATGATATATTGCAGTGCTTTTCTTAATCGCGTGGCTGCTGGATTTTATCTATAGAAATAAAAAACTACGTCATAGAAAAATAGTTTGACCCAAAAATACACAAAGGGCGCGCGCCATAGCTCGTACATCGTGGTGCCGTGTCATCAGCCCCAGAGTAACGAAAGGTTCAAGTAGATGACGGGCAGCAGTGGAACGCGGGTAAATTGAATTGATGGAGCAACCCAGGCGGCACAGAACATATGCCCCAAGACCGGCCGTCTATGGCCGCTTTTCTCGCATGTCCGGCCAGCATCCAGGTTCTGGCAGCCACTGATCATACGATGAACGGCCAACATTCGGCAACCAGCGCTTCGGTATTTCTCTGGCCGCCCGTGTTCAGACGGAAAACGGCAGCTGCCCGGCTGCCAGATATTCAGTTGCCTTTCGGCTGCCGATGTTGAGAAAGAAATCGACCGAGAGTACGGCTTTAGGGCATCTGTTTTTCCTTCGGGAAGCGGTGTTCAGCCGAAGCACGGCAAGCGACCGGCCACAGGATATTCCGTATTATTATGGCAGTTGGTGATCGAAAGGGGACCGGCCGTAGCGCGGCTGCCACGCATCCGCTCTTTCAACGGTGAACCGCGCGTCCGGCAGCAAAATATTCGTTTTCTTCGGCCAGACTGTGTTATAAAAGAGGCCGGCCGACTTAGCGGTCCTCGGCCGAATTACGGCAAGCGAACGTCGGCAGAATTTTTGGCAAACGGTGTTCAAGAGGAGACCGGCGTTCGTAAGGTATCAGGTTATACGTCATTATGCGAACAACGGCGCCGTCTGGGCGCCGAGAATTCATGCACAGACGTGCTTGGAAGAAGACCCGCCGATGTAGGACCGTTTTTTCCATGGGTGAAGAAAGAGCCGTTAGGGAGTCGAATGGCGCAGACACGTTTTCATCCGCTAGGTGTTTCTACATTTTAAATGAATGAACTACGTTTGTCAGACAGGAATGAGTGTCTAGGTGAACGGGCAAGGTGCAAGGACTCACTGGACATTACCAAGAGAGAAACGTTTTAGGCCATCAAATGCCATTTATTGCCACAAGAAGACTGTGCCACACCGACGGGGTGAGCTAAGCCTCGCCGTCATAACAGGTACAACGCCTCGCCCGTCGTCTTCGACGACGCATCAGCTCCGGCTATTCGTCCCCTCAAGAAAAGAGACCATTGGAGACATCGACCGGCAGCGATGTCCGACCCGATGGTGGCGGTTCACCAAAATAAGTGGCCTTAAAGGGTGTCGAGCAAGCGGCTACCACGCAGGAGCTCAACCGGGCCATGTCAACGACTCCCACCAAAGAAATGCAAGGGCGCGCAAAAGGGCAAGTTTCCGGCTAATCTTCTCACAATATTACTGTGAAAACATGGGCACTATATTGTTGTTGATAAACGTAGAAGAGGCTAAGCTCGTGCATTGGTAGGCTCAACATCGTGCCTGCACTATGTTACTTCATGGGATTTTATGACTGCCTATTTAGAAACAGTGTTATGTGAATTTACATAACAACAGAGCCTGTGAATGACGAAGCCTGGATGTTAATTTCGTTCCGGTTTTTGAAATTGAGATTAGCTACACTTGGGATATGCTCATTTGGTTAACATAATCGCCAGCTCCCAGCAAACACGGATTTCATCATGTTTTTCTTGCTCAAGCAGCTTGTTGAGTTCACGCACGATTTGGCTCTAGCAATAGATAAGCTTAAAGTAGCTTTTTTTTTGTTCGGCAAAAAGCATTTGACGGTATTTCATATCACCTTCTTGTTAGTTACATTGCGGGCAATAGGCTGAATGAATCGGTATTGTATGGACAGGCGAGTATATCTCTCTGAAGAGAGCAGCCAGCGTTCCTACAATGGTGGTTCGTCCGGATATGTTCCAGCGACCTGAAATTTCCCAAGGCTCAGTTGCGGGCCCTCTTTTGTTTGTGTGGCCTCAAATCTTTGTTTAGAATGTTCGCGAATGACTGTGTAATTTACAGGAGTATAGCGAATGAACGTGATTCAAAATACTTGCAGCATGATTCAAATTAATAACATCCCGGTGTGCTGATTCAGAAAGTCGTTGAATTTTAAAAAGTGTGTTAACATCACCTTTACAAGAAAACTTCATTGCAATTGAATGCGTATACAGTAAATTACACTGCTTTAAGAACGGCCGGGGAATATAAATAACGAGGAGTTTATTTAACGAGTTGTAGTAGAGAAATAGGCACGTTCACAAAATAAAAGGTACGCCTGTACGTGTTTTTGGCTTTCCGAGATAAAATTTGAGCGAACCTCCACCTAATTTAAAGAACACCGTATTTCACTCATGTGTGCTCAATGTAGGAGTACGCATGTGTTTTCTGGGATCCCTACAGCAAAGAGCTGGTTGATACACTCGAAAACATACAGAATAGGGCAGTGCGATTCGTATTAGGTATTGGCACTGCCAACTTAGTATGAGGGAAAGTAAAAGTAAACTTAAATGGTAAGACGGGAAAGATCATAGACGAAACATGAGGTTGAATATTTTCGTAATATCTATCATTGGAAAACTGGAATAGAAGGGGGAAGTATATCCAAGCGCCATTCTACATATCCCAAAGTGGGATCGCTAGCTTGAAGCAAATTTTATTTCTTTCCTTTAAGGTACGCCTTGCGCGATTCATTTTATTTTAGATCAAGATGAGAGTGTAATATCTTCCACGTATGATTTTATCCACTGTTTATAATGACGATTTTCACCGCGCTTTGTAGAATTATTTTGTTATTTGGTCTCATATTTGATGCTTAGTGTTATGTATCTCCCTGCTGTAATGCATGCAAGGGCAAGCAGGTATCAAAATAAATAAATATAACTGAGCAAATCAATCATAAACAACAACAATAATAAAATAAATAATAATAAATAAAAAAAAACACATAAATACTTTCATAATAAATTAGAAAAATACACTTGCGGGCCCGAGTTCGCCTCCGACGTGTTAGAACCCTACGCATTCAAACTTGACCGATGAAATATTTATTGCTTTATTCGTTGCAGTATGCAAGGTTTGCTGTATGAATACTAAAACTGCTAAGTTATTTGTTTGAAAGAAAATATGAAACTCTTGTCTTACGCCTTTCCTTGCGTGACACAGAGGGATACAACTGCAGCCATCTGAAGAAGGGCGTCATTCGCAACACGTCTAGAATTTTCTTAACGTAGTACGACTTTAGAGGAAAATTAAGTTCTTTTGGACTATTAAGGAGTGTGCACGTACTCATGAAAACAACATAAAAAATATATTGAAACTGAAAGTACTTATTTGATCTCTTCTAGGATCAGCCCTGTGAAAGATCATCAGAAAGTTGATCGAGTAGAAATTTCTTTGCAAGAAAAATGGGCAAATACTGGACATACTTTTTGTGTGAAGTAAATTATATTGAAGCCTGCTGAGTGTTTTGTGGAGTACCGAACCGCTTCGTAAAGGCATTCGCACCGGTTTTATATACAAAAAAACGGTCAAAGCTGTTGTAAAAATAGTTGATTTAGTCAGAGCATGAAAGTATTGTCTTAAAAGAAATTGCCTAAAAGCGGCACTTTCATCTTTGTGAAATTCAACCCATAAAGTATGCGCCTTCCCCGCTCCCCCCCCCCCCAATCCTTCCTTGTTTATTACAGTTAAGCCGCCCCACAGAAGATATCAGGACCTGGACAATACTCTATTCCAGCTCTGCAAAGAAATGAATATTTGCTGTATTCGACAGTAAAAGAGGCACAGCAATTAAAGGAACGACCATTTGTGAGCACTGTTGAATAAATTAATTTTGGTGTAAACTGACGCTGAGGCTGCCACTGGCGGCTGGTGGTTGCGCGCGGGCTCACTTTGATGTGGGTGCAGTGGCCCAAAATGGTGGGTTTGTGATGCTGGACAGCGCGATTGAGTCGCTGCTTGCGCATAAGTGGTCGTCCACCGGCATCGTACAGTTAACGTACTGTGTCTGAACTACAATGCCCGTAGCACGGCCGAATTTCCGGCAGCTTTAGTCCAGCTGGAGTCCGACGACCGCATCTCGGCTGTCCTTCCGGTGGCCGTACTTCGC
>JABSTR010000175.1:0-28040 GCA_013339765.2 Haemaphysalis longicornis
AACTGAAGATATTTGCATGAAACTGAATATGGGTAGGTCAACCTCTGCCGGAAAGTGTAATACCTTAAAACCATAAATTCACATGCGCGAAATAAACCCTGTGCAAGATGAACCCAGCCGAAAAAGGAAATGGGACGTTTACCACTACCCGTGCTGTGGGCTGAGTGGCTAAAGGTTTGCGCTGCAGAGCACGAGGACGCGGGTTCGATTCCCGGCCGCGGCGGCCGCTTTCGATGGAGGCGAAAAGCAAAAATGCCCGTGTGTCTGTGATTCCGGCGCACGATAAAATCCACACGTGGTCAAAATAATCCGGTGCTCTCCACTACGACGGCGCGCTCATCACCTGCGTTGCGTCGGTGCGTTAAACCCTAATCAATCAAAAGGACGTTGTTGGGTTTCTAACAGTGAAACACACAACTGTCACGTGTTTTGTGACGCAGTTGACCAGTAACAGAGATAAATAGAACACTCCTCGCAACAGACTGCACGTCGGTACAAAGAACGACGCTGGGAGCACAGCGAAAGCGCGACCATCGCTCACGCGTCAACAGCCATTCGGTGATAAAGCAACAGCGCGCCCCTACCACCGAGTGAACCCGTCGCCGTAGGTTTTTGATCCGGCCGCCCGGGACACCAAACCGGGCCGCGATGCCGAGTGCAAATGTTGAGGTGCCGGCAATCTGGCTGCGCGGGAAGAATAGCAGTCCCTTGCGTCGAGTGCAATAGACTTCCTCAAGACGGGCGATGACTCTGTGGTAGATGATATGGAAATTCGCGCTGGGTTTGTACAATGTACAATAGTGCCCACAACTTTCTTTGCTCCTGTTCAGTTCTTCTTGAAGCGGCCACGCGATATGGTCCAAGAAGCTATATAATCGGTAACTATAGACGTCGCCACATTCGACGCACCTGAAGATCTCAGAGGCTAGCCCCATTTAAAAAAAAGTGGCAGTGAGCCGCTTTTTTCTGCCGGTGGTGTGACTAACACGACCACGCGCCCTCTAGCCTCATTCCATAAGTTTTTTTAGAGACGATAGCCTAGCTTGGACTACCAGTAAGCTAAACTGTTTTTGTGTGTCCATGCCTGTCACTCCATTGAGTTGTACGGAGAAAGTAAAGATTCTTTGTAAATAAATACATATAAGAAACTTTTCCTAACAACAATTTTGGCGTAATATACTATGCTTCTCTGGATTGTTAGTCACAGAGATAGTACAGGGAATACAGACCAACAGGAGTCCATACCAGATACTACAATGTGAGTACCCAAAAATAGACAAAGGCTGTGATAGTAACTTTAAAACCCGCGTTGAAAGTATAGTTTGCGCCACAAGAAAACGAGTTGCACTGTAGCGTTAGGCGGCACCGCAGAGCCCTACACTAACAAAATATTCCAGAAGATGTCACTCGAGCAGTGGGAATACGCAAAATATTGAGTTACGCAGACTTCACATAGTGGTTTATCATGGCAGGAGCAAGACAAGTAAACGGAACAGCCTGAGAGGCGGAGGGGGTTGGGGGGGAAGCGGAGCAATTACGTGATCGGTAGCAAAACATCGTTGTCCTTATCCGACATTTGCAGTGAAGCCAGTTGATACGCAGCCACTTTTTGTTCTCCCACCGGTGGTTACAATCTATCTCTTCCGTTCTTTACTACTGCATCTTCATCGCGGTGAAAACAGTATAAAATTGTCGTGCAGAGAGAACGCAGTGCTGAGTAACCAAAGAACCATGCTCCGTGTAGTCGGCTCAGTTCGGGCTTACCTGCTCACATGGAGCGAAGTTCTAGCAACGAAATCGGTACAATTCCACTAGGTGAATGTGGATCGTTAGCACAGATGTTGGTGAGTTATGGTTGGTCGAAAACTTCCGCTCGGACTGCGCCTTCGCTTCAGAGAAGCGTTCTGTGAGCTTGTGAGTTGGCGTTACTCTGCATCCAGCAATTTGTGAAAGCCAGCTCGTACAGGCGAAGCTTATATCTATCTCCTGCAAGTTGGCTTCACTTTTCTGCGCAGGTACGCTGCTGGGAAGGCATGTTCAGGGGCGACATTTTTCAACTTTTATCAAAATATGAAAGTGCGGGAAAAAACCAAAAGGACAGGCCAAGGACCATGTTATAGTGAGGCGGAACAGAGTAGGTTTTATCTTCCTGCGGCAAAACCAGGGGAGTTGGACCGCGAGAGCTCCGCTGTAAATATGGTGAACGCTGCCCGGTGCCGGCCGCGGGCATTCCTGGTGACGACGAGCGGGCGATGGGGGTTGGCGATATCGCTCTCCTAGCGCCCGATACAGGCAGACGGGCATACATGTACGGCCACCAACGTCATGTCGAATTAGCGTAGTTGGCGAGCGTCTATCAGGGGAGCACACTCTGGCATGACGATGAAAAGCCGAGGGCCTAACTAAATGCTTAATACTTTTGGGAGTAAAGAACGGCGATGGGATAGATACGATACAGACGAAAACTTGGAGGCCCACTAAAAGGGTTCAACCTAAATATGGATGACTCAGCGAGCAATGAATTGGAAGATTATAGGTGTAAGGATAAGCGACAAGAGGAGGGCGGAGTGGGTCAGGGAACAAACGCGTGTTAAAGAGACACTGAAGTGATTTGTAAACATTGCAAGATTACTAGCGCAAAATGGTAGTCCAGAGTCCGTAGGCCACGTTTTTAAACTCTGAGTGCGTTACGCGAATTTAGTGATTAGGAAAATGAATTCTAAAATGCTGCCCTACTCTCTGCATACTCGCCCATTTTCTGTGGCCTTTTTTTTGTGACGTCAGGAGGAAATGACTTGGCTTGACTGCGTCTACTGCTCGGCACGCCGGCCTTCCCACAGAGTCAGTCGGCCCCAGCGTTTAGTCGGCCGGCCGCCGACGGGTCGTCGCAATTTGTTCGCTCATTGGAAACTAAGCCAGGGACAACGTTTGTGAATCGAACAATGTGCCTTTCTTTACTTTGTTAGTTGTTAGACTGTATTAAGCTCCAAGTCCAGGTCACTCCACACAAGCGCTGCACAAGGGCACATGCGATGTTTCGCTGACTAGTACGCTAGTAGTAAAAGCTACGGCCACTTGAAGGCGGGAGAAGTGTCAGCAAAGTCAATATAGGTACTAAGGAAATAAAATCAACTGAACCTTTACCGTACAGCATAAAACTAGAACAGGAAGCACTTTTTTGCGCTGGGTGAACAAGCAACAGCGGGCAGCAGCACTACCACACATATGCGAACGCTTTTCTGTCTGACAAATGCAGTTGCAAGGACACGAGATATTGTGGGAAATTAGGGGGAAGCTTACTGCACGAGCGCTATACGACGAATAGTCACTATGCTGTTTAAAATGCTTAAACTAAACAAAATTGTAGTAAGCTGGTTATACATTATATACCTTCTGTTTACCGGACCTTATATTATATTTACTTTGTCGGAGAGCTCTGGCACAGGTCCGAGTGGACTGGAGGCGCTAGATATGTTGCAATTCGGAAGTTCGAATCCCCTAGGGTACATTTTTTAGTAAGTTGATTTTTTGGTTTCGCCATATGTTTCTATATACTTAGTTCACCATTTTTGGGCCTAAACGTTCCCTTCTCCACGAGCGAGTTCGCAGAGAGCGCGCAGACAGACACTTTTGCGCTAGCTAGTTCTCTTTGCGGGCTGTTTGCCGTAAGCACCGACTGTTTGCGAGCAGTGGGCACAGGCCAGAATGAGCAGACGCTTAGCTTGGTGGGAACACGCTTTTACGATGAAGGGATGAGTGAGCCAAGCACAAAATATATAGGGGAAAGCGCATGGCATTTGAGTTTCTGCGGTGACGCGGAGGGCGTTAATCCACTGCATCGGCCTCGGCTAGTGATTGCTACGATTCTAAGAATGTCCGGGGAGACTTTTCTGACGCATTTTACAGCCGACAGCGTGACAGAAGCGTGGTATGGCGATTATTGAGATATCGAGAATGCCCATCCAACGATAACGTCGGATGTCAAGCATGTTGTTTTACAGAACCGAAAGCGAAACTTGTTTAAATGCAAATCTTGGACATCGTCCATCACGGTGAACCTCTTCCCGACGTCACCGCCTTTAGTTGGTGCGGCCGCCGCCGACAAGCGCATGGTAGTTTTTCTCCTTCGGGCTTTATAAAATGATTACCCGCCATATCAATTGGATAAACGATGAAAAGTGTGTTAATTTGAGCGAGTCTAAGCAGTGCAAGCAAAAAACGTGAGCTTCCCAAATTCACGTCAGTGTCCTCTTAAGGACATATTAGTAGAAATTCACTACAAGACATCTACGTGGGCAGGGCATGTAATCCGAAGGCAGGATAACCGTTGGTTATTAGGGGTAACAGAGTGAATCCCTAGAGAAGGCTAACTTGGCAGCGGGGGGGGGCAGAAATTAGGGGGACAGATAAGATCAAGAAGTTTGGCGGTGATAAATTGGTCGCACTTAGCACAGGGCCGGAATAATAGAAAATCTATGGTGGAGGTGGAGGAGGTAGCCTTTATTGTGCCAGGAATACTCTAACGTCAAGTGGGGGGAAGGAGGAGTGAAGGAGTGGGGGTTTGTAACTTGGGACATCTTAACTGACGTACAGTTCGACCCAAAAACAGGTAGATTCCTTGAGAAGGCTGAGAGGCTGCGTCGGGTGAGGAGGGCAGGCTCACGACTTTAACTACTCGCGCTAGACCGCTTTCAGAGGAAAATGTGGCAATTAAAGCCCAGCACATGGAGGGTTCCGTGTTCGGGGGTCGATGTAAAGAGAGGTTATATTTGGAGGGGCGCTTGAAGTTTCTGTAGCGCGCAAACTTTGGGCAGTGCCAAATTAGGTGTCTTGAAGATTGGCGGGCTGGGGGAGCGCAGAAGGAACATTGAGGTGGTATAGACGGGGTGTACCCATTTACGGAAGGTCTCATGCGTAAAAGCTAGCATTGGTAAAATATGTTTACGAAAATTTCGTCTGATCTTGGGAGCGAGGGCAGGGCGGATAAAAAGCCAGTTGGAGTCAAGGGCCTTGAGGCGGTCTTTTTTTCCTTTTTGTAACGTAGAAGCTGTATTACTGGTGGTAATGTTTTTAGTAGGTGGAGGAGCCAGGTCGGGTAGCAGGGGAGGACTAGAGGTTATACACTCCCGCGCAGCCAAGTGGGCTTCCTGGTTCGCCGGTGATGACTCCTCGTGTCCAGGTGACCAGTCGATGCGAACATGAATGCCGCTAGATTTCAGGATGGAGATCTGATGAAATGATTTTTGTTGGCGATAGTATTGGTCGACGTGGGACATTTTAGAATCTGTAGGGTTTGGAAAGGGTCCGTCAGGATGCGTATCTGGGAAAGGCACAGGAGGAGTGAAAGTCAAACATGAGGTAGGCCCATGGCTTGAATGATAGCATGGAGTTCCAGTTCGAGGATGGCAGCACATGGAATATTAAGGGATCATTTGCCTTGGATGAAAAAAAAATCAGGTGAAGCCCATGCGGTTCCAACTAGCGCAGGAGAAATGCTCACGTCGGTGTAAATGTCGATTTCGCGGGGGATTTTACTGTTTCGGAGAGCGTTGATGCGGGCAGCGGGACGGGCTGGCGTTACACGGGACGGGATGGGTGGGCGTAGAGTCCATGACAGAAGGGCGCTCCACGGAGCGAGAGGCAATGGGATGTCGGGGGGGTTCTGGTGCCTTGAGGTTGTCCCAGGCGATGATAGAGACACCCTGATGAGTTATTGTGCTCTTATGAAGGGATTGATTCACTTGCTCTTTAATATATTTTCCAATGGGGGAAGAGCAACTGCAGCTTGCAAGTTCTCTCAGACGAGTATGTTTGGTAGTCCGCTGATGGTTGTGAAGGGTGTCTCAGAGCAGGTGTTGAAGCGTTCTCATGGCCGTTTTTTTGGAGGTCTTAGGTTTGGGCTGCGTACGTTATGGTACCAATTGCGAAAGCGGGTGCTAAGTTTGCGTTGCCTTCAGGCTTGCTCCACCAGATTTGTTCGAGTGGCGGTGTATGGCATGTTCAATTGTTATTCTTTAGCTTTCAGTTGCTGTAACCATATTGAGGGACCGTTTTTGTGTGCGATAGGGATTCCGAGTAGTCGTACGGGTTGTAAACTAGCGGTTAAAGGAGTACCGGCGAGAGAAAGAGTTGGAAAGTTATAGTGCGGATGGTGTTTGTGGCCAAATACAGGTAAGAAGTTGTTTTTTCGGGGGCCAATTGGAGACCAAAGAGATGCCAAGGGAGTATTCAAGGCTATTTGCGGCGGCTTGGAGTTCGGTTTGCATGTCTTCGTAGCATAAAACGTCGGCAGATTCAGTCCATATGGTTACAATCGTCTGCATATATGTGAATCGTGCAGCAGAGTAACGTCGGGATTTCGAGTGACCCTCACCATGGCGAGGTTAAATAGTATCGGGGAAAGGTATGGATCCCTGAGGTTCCCCGCTGTCAAGGGGAGTACGGTGCGAGTAATCCAGCCTGGGTGAGATCCTTGAAGTCGTAATTGGCCGAGCGTTTAGAAAATTGGGGGATCCAGATTTGTGCCCGCGTGCTTGGGTAGCCGTGCGCCACTTCCTCTAGTATGGCGGATTGGTTGAACGCGATCAAAAGCCTTGCGTAGGTCAACTGCTAGGATCAAGTCGGGAGGAGAGTGGTTGTGATAGGAGCGATTGATCACTCGACGTAATAGCCAAAGGCTATTGTGAGTGCTGAGGTTAGGGCGGAAGCCAGTCTGCGCAGGGTAAAAGTATGGTTTGACTTATTCAAGGTAATGGGTGATACGGGTATTGATTAGCATTTCAATGAGTTTGCAGAAAACAGGAGTAAGAGACATGGGTCGGAGGTTGGTGAGGTCAGTTGGGCCGGTACCAGGCTTCTTGGGTTTGGGAATAGGGAAGATGAGATTGAGCTTAGGATGCTCAGTAACTTCACCAGTTTCCCATCAGCGATTAAATTGGCCAAGTAAGGCAACCAGAACAGGTTTTGGCAAGTTGCGGAGGTGTTTTCAGGTCACACTGTCATGTCCAGGGGCAGATTTTGTTTACCTTGGTGAATGGCCGTGTAAAGTTCATTGAAGGTGAAGGGAAGGTCGAGATCGTCCTGTGGCGATGAAATGCGTATCTGTGGAACAGGAGGAGGGGAATGGAGTTGGGCGTGGGATAAGAAAGCCATAATAATATCATGTGCAACGGTTAGCTGGGTCTTTTGTGAGAGTGAGAGGAGCAAATACTGGAAGTCCCTGTTTTTTCTTAAGTCCAAGACTTTGGTGAATTTTCCAGAGAGCCCGTAGGCCTTTTCCATGACCAAGTGTGGCACAGAGATCATTCCAGTGGTTATTGGAAAGGCAACGTTGATATGACGTGATGAGTTTATACTGGCGGCGGATGCGGACAAGTATTGTATGACGTTTGCCGGTAGAGCGGTACAGTTGTGTGAGATAGCGCACTTTTTTTCCAGATGTTTGTGAGGTGGGCATTAGAGATCTGGTGTGTCGGAAGAGCACTGGAGTTCTTCGGGGGCTGCTCGGGAACAAGTTCGAATAAGATTCGCAAAATTGTAGAAGGAGGCAGGGGTTCCTTTTAATCGATATAGTCGCGGAAGATGTCCCAGGCTAGTCGTGGTAGTGCTTGCTTGGTGCGCGTCTTGTTGCCACTAAACGTTATAAGGAGGGTGAAGTGGTCTCTACCCCACGTTGTAAAGTAGGGGGACCAAGTTTTGATGAGATTGGGCGTTGCCCAAGTGAGGTCGGGTGTGTGGCTTCCTGATCTTTATGAAGGCCAATTCTTGTATTTTGGAAAGGTTCATTGATAAGAATGAAATTGTGGAGATTTATGGTGTCTGCGAGAGAGCTTCCTCGAGAAGAGGTGCGGTTGTAACCCCCATTTGGGTGAGGGGCGTTGAAGTCACCACAAATGAGTATTGAAATGTTTGGGGTGACGGGTAACGAGAGCCGGGATCCAGGCAAACTCGCAGGAATGTGAGGAACTGTCGATAGGTTTGTAGTAGGCTGAGACGAGAATAATTTTGCGGCTAGAAGGGAGGCTTGTGAGAAGTGCAAACGAATTCGTGATTACAGGACGAGAACTCAGGCAGGATGACGGGAGAGGTAGCGATGGGGACTGTACAAGAACGGCGTCATATCCTGGTGTAAGAATTGATTTTACTTTGGACCTACCGCGCATTACTTGCGTGATATATGGGTTCGTATGTGCAACATAGCCGGGGAGACTTGGAGTTCCGTGTGTTTTCTTCGAGGAGAATACAGGAAGGTTGGGGACAGTTTACCCTTCATCAGTAAAGCAGTGGGTTGGTGCTGAAAGCTGCAGAAGTTCCACTGTAGTGGAGTTCCTGGGGCAGTCATGAAACAATCTGCGGACGTGGAGGTGGGATCTTTCTCGGGGCTTTTGGGTTGGGTCAACGGGGTGGAAGGTGAGTAATGACTTGTAGAAGTTTTCGTAGTTGATTCACCTGGGTGTCGATATAGGTACTATTTTTTGCAATTTTCCTATCGAGGGAGTCCTTCTTGATGTATGTCGGTACATATAGTTTGCGTTACTCGAGAAGTTGGGGGGTCCAGTTTGGATTTGGAGGTAGGAGTGCGTTTAGTACTTGGGCTTCGAGTGCGTCTTGTGGACGAAGGGGTCGTCGATGTGGACGGCTGGGAGGAGGGTGGTTGAGAGAGGTGGTTGAGAGGAGAGTGGGAGTCTGGGTTGTTGGGCTCATTTAAGTTCCATGATTTCGGCCTTGAGTTGCTTATTTTCCGCACGAAGGGCATTTAGTTGAGCACGAATATGTGTCATATTGTTGTCAGAGTTTTTGGACTGAGAATTACTTTTGGGCTCGTTTGTAATGGTTTGCATAGTGGGAAGACGAGAGAATGAAATATCTTTTTGCTGCACACAACCCACCCAAGAGATGTCATTGGTGCGGTTCTTGGAAGGGGGCTTGTTTGGTGGCGTGGGAACTGTTCCAGGCCGGTTGGGTTCAGTGAAATGTGGTCCAACTCATCGCAAACAACGCAGTAGATGGTGGGTCCACAGTTTGTTGTGTCGGGACACATTTTCCCACACTTGCGACAAACGTTGGCGCAGACAATGTCAAGACATATGCCCGATGTGGTGGCAGTTGTAACATACTGTTCGACGTGATTGGTTTGGCGACACGTTGATTATGGCCATATAGGACTTTACCTCTTTTGGAGATAGGGACAGTCGAACGTTAAGACTGCTCTATTAGAATGGCCAAGGCTGTGGCATGCTATGATTTTGGGTTGTTTGCAGTGGATCCATTTCAAAATCTTTTCATTGGTTCATTGGGCTCAACTTCAATAACACCTCTGGACGTATTGGCCCGATAGGGGGACAGCTTGATTTCAATTGGAATGGTGACTGACAATCCGCTGTAGAGGAAATGTAACTGAGTGGCTGATAAAAGACGTTGCATGTGGGAATCGTCGTACACTGTGATTTAAAGGCAGTTGCCGAGTGTGTCGCGCCGGTGGGAAGCTAGTTCGGCAGGTAAGGGTTTGGTGCAGTTGCCTCAATTAGATGGGCCAGGGTATGTTTGGGGAATCTCAGTGACACTGATTTTAAGCCGGCTGTCTGAGCACGAGCAGAGAGTGTGGCCTACTCACCCGATCAGTTTTGTTCATGGTTCTGCTGGTGGAAGAGGTTGGCCGAGTCCACGAAGCACGATCATTGAGAGGTCCGTTTTGAGAGTCTGTTTCTGGGTAGTTTCAGGGGTGCATCAACTGAGCTGGGAACCTTCGGCCGGAACCCTGAGGGAACCCTCGATGCTTGCAGGAGAGTCGTTCGCACATCGTCAAGGCAAACTGACCATGCTGGCTTTGCCTTCTGGTACCGTTACCGGCATAGCCGTAACACAATTTGTAACAGTAATAATTGCGGTACCTAGCCTTTGCCGAAAGCCCGAACTTGGCCAAAGCGGCAACAGGGTAGCTATTATCTGCATTCACAGAGTGTGTACTTTAAATTTGGTGAACTGATAGGGGGGTTGCGCTGGACGTAGTACGGAGAGTGGCAGCGGAAAAAAGCGTTCACTTTTGCGTCAAGAAAGCGCCACGCCACCGTATACGCCACCTTCAAATCAAATTATACGCTTTTTGCGTTAGCTGTGTTCGTTATACGTTCCCGCGTAACCCCTCGGTGATGGTATACCAACTAGCCCGATACAAAGTTTTACTGTAATATTTCGGTTCTCGTGCAAACATTTTGGTAGCCTGAGTTGTGCAATAACATTGTAGCAGCGCGTAGTTCTCTGCCTGGAGCAAATTTAGTTCTATTTTGCTGCTGTTAGGCTCCAAATCTACATAGTACCCCATGACGAGCACAGCAGTGGAGAGCCCGGGCATAAACCGCGTGCCGACTACTCAACACGCTGTTTTCGGTTCACGCCTCAATCCGAAAAAAAGCCAATACAGCTTCGACTGAAACTGGTGTACTCGTATTGAAAAGCATAAAAACACAATTAGTGAGCCACCGTGGCATGTCGACCACTATATGGACGCTTCCCAGAGCTTACAGCGAACGCGAGCACCGTAGTACTTAAGCTAGCTAACACATTGACTTGTCCCTAAGAATAATCTTAGTCGTTTGCACAAAAAACCTACATCCATAGACGCTCAAAAATGAAAATAGGTTCTGCGTAGAGTGACCCCCGTTCCTCAAAACACTGCCAGCAATTATATCTTTTTATTTGTATTTGTTGTGCACAACTGCATTACTGCTCTTGTTTGCTATCTTTACAGTGCTCCCTTGAAGCGGTTCATCACGCGGCAACAAAACGGTGAGATCTCTTTTCAACTACACTGTGATAAATTTATCAGTCCTTTTTGAAAGTATCAGTCCCGTGTCGCGATTGAACAATAAAGAGCGTATGTCAGCAACAGTGTACAAGGGAAAGTTTTCAGACGCAAATCTCCAGAAAAAAATGAAACCATAGCTGGCAGTGTTGCCAACACTTTTGCGAAGCTGGCATCTCAGCTCTCAGACAGCTGTTGAACGGAAGAATGTAGGTGAAGGCTAACTGAGCCTATGCTTTGTAGACAGACGATGGTGGTATAGAAAGTACATACAAAATTTCAATTCAGGCAAAAAAGATAAGAGCAACAAGCAGCTGCTAAGACGAGACCTGTAGAGTAGAGCGCTAAGATCACAAGGAATGGAACGCAAGGTGTGATAGTGGGGTGTGCAGCAAAAACGCGTCTAGCCGGCCGATAAAGCCAGAGCAAGGAGTTATCGCCGGGGCCAGCCACAGGTTCACGGAGGACCACAATGACATACTGCCGTATTATTAAAAATTAACCGAGAAATATTCCTTTTATTGTTATCCCCAACCCTTCTTATAGGCATTCAGTGCTGTCCTGATAACACAATGAGCCCGCGGGAATCCCGGGGGCTCACAAAAACAATTTTTAATACAATAGTAGCCCATGAGCAATGGTTTTGTTACTGCAACGAATGCACTTCTTAACTGTTATACCATTGCCGTCGTCGTCATCATCATCAACGTCGTCGCCGCTCATCATAATAATCATCATCATCATCATCCTATCTACGCCATTGTAGCGCAAAGGCCTCACCCAAAGATCTAGATTTAAGCCGGTCCTGTGCTAACTGCGACCAATTTATCCCAGCAAACTTCTTGATCTCATCTGGCTTCTAATCCTCTCTCACCCCCTGGCAAGCTTGCGTTCTTTCGGAATCCACTGCGTCACCCTTAGGGACCAATGGTTATGTTGCCTTCGCGTTACATGCTCTGCTCACACCCATTACTTCTTAATTTCTACTAATATTTTCCTCACGCGCGTTTATGCTTTGTTCCACTGCGCTGTCTTCTTGTCCCTAATGTTTAAACCTGCACTCTAAGAAATCAGTGCAAGTGGGCCTCACGACAACGCCCCAGAACGACCATTCAGCGAGCTTAAACGTGCGAATTTGGCTGGCGAATAGCGAGGCACAGCATGCGAATATAGCAAAAAACAGCATCTGCGCTGGACAACTGCGCAAGGCGTGCGTGTGCGCTGCTGTCATAGCGCAGATCCTAGTTTTTACTTTAATTGCATGCTGGGCCTCGTCAATCGCCAAATTCGCAAATTTAAGCACGCTGATGGTCGTTCTTGGGCGTTGTCGTGAAGCTCACCTGCGCCGATTTCTTAGAGAGTATCGTCTTCCGTTCCATATTTCGCTGAGTCGGCTTCAATTTAGGTTAAACCGTTTTGGTGAGGCCTTTAAGTTTGTACCCTGTAGGTGAGTACTGGTAAGATACAGCTGTCATTCACTTTCTTCTTTAGGGACTCTTATACCTTGTCTCTTTATCTCTTGAGTAAATCATTGAGGCAAACGTGGCGGTTTTTAAGATTATGTCAACGACTAGAAAATTCTGCGCCGCGCTGTTCGTGGTTGCCTGACTCCGACTGTTCGTTGCCCTTTCTTTACGTGCTTTTGGTGCGCGCAGGTTTGCCATTGCGGTTGTAAGCTCAGGTGATAGGAACCAATGTGGCCAATTCGACAACCAGTATTCCTATTGGATGCCTATTTTTCCATCCACACGTGGGCTACCACCGCCTCGGGCATGATTGTCGTATGAGCGACACGAACGCTAAACACACTATTATACTGGATAGGAGCAAGCGGAAAGCCAGGCAAGCTCTCTCAATTAAAACCCTGAAAAGTAGCCTGTGCCAACTGAGTCACAAAACTCGAAAAATAAAAGCCGTTCCACTCAATTTGAAAGCTGTCGGAAGTGCAGAGCAGTGGATTCGCCCTAATGGGCTGATACCACCGTACCCGCTTACTGCTAGCACCCCATGCAAATCAAATTTGGGGTCGTTGCAGTGTTCGCGCGCCCCCTGACTGAAACTGCGCCAGATGGAGTTCTGTTCGAGGTGGACCAGTTTCGTAGCTCATGGGGAGCCGTGCTTGCGCAAGCGCGAGGATTGGTTGAATTGCATTATATTGGATTGTTTTTTGTATTGGATTGGATTTGGTTTGGGTTTGGATTGAATTGGATAATAAGCAGCAGTAAGCATGATAATCACCTAATTCTATACAACCAGGAAAGCTAAGACTAACCAGCTGAACCTTAGCTCACGCTAAGTATTACCTGGCCTAGCCGAGCTAAGCCACTACTAAGCGCCAGCGGTACACGAGTTTTCGAGCGCTTATGACTACATAAAGCGCTTGGTTTTTTAAGCCTCTGGTTACGCCGCGGTAAAGGACCGTTGACCGGGCTACACCGCAACGCCATGGCGATATGGTTAGTTTGAGTGATGCGAGCTAGGACGACAAGGCGAAAGCCTAACTTAAAAGAATAAGGGGCAGAATTTAAAAATTTCCACTAACACTAGAGTACATAACCTACAAAACTGCAGCGTTAACTGGACAATAAAGCTTCCACACCCACTCGCAAAGAATGCAATGTACTCTTTTGCACCTTTTTGGTGCGTGCAGCTAGGTGAAAGCGAGAATACATAGCTGCATCCTGCGATCAGAACGCCGACCAAAATATTTTCGAAAACAGTGGAGCAGCGAACACGTGCAATGTGACATTAAGATAGGAAATTGATCAAGCAAAACATAGGGATGCAGAAAACGGTACATAAAACTTCGTTAGAGAGAACACCTGTGGAGGAACATCCTTTATATAATAATCCTTTATATAACAGAGAGTGGTTATACAATAGAAAATCACGTGGTACCATGCATCGCGGTGCAATATGATATTTTATATTCGGAAGACAACGAACACCTTTGTGAAATCTCAAGGTTGCAATATGAATGACCGAGAAGTACCACAAACGCGTGCTGATTAACACAAAATGATTATACTGCCAGTTTAAATAAAAGCAGAGGAGAATATAGCATAAGACAACAGCCTACTACAATGAATTATTATGCAATTCAGTCGTGCTGGTTAACAGTGGGCTGAATAAAACCAACAACGTATTTCATTCAATTGCTAATAATTCTGTGACGTGGTACACGTCGACACAGCAGTTAGGCGGTATAGTCATTAGCAGAGAAATTACAGCTTCATGCAATAAAAAACTTATGGATCTTTAAAAACCATCTGTACGTTTTTGTCCAGGTCATGTTTGTAAGTGGATTTAGTATGTTTATGTGCACTCCGTCGTCCATGAGAACAATCCTACCACTCCCAAAACCTATTTACACGGAACACGCATTCTGGATGCATCGATGGATTATTGCTGTTTTCTAGTGAAATGTTACATTGTTTTTTCCATTTCAGATGTCATATTCAAGCGCACCTTGTGTCCAGTGTGTTGGTAAAGAAACGCAAACGTCATATTTATTTTCTCATTTACCGTTTTCGTTTATAGACAACCAATGTTGGGACATTTTTTTCATTTCAATATGGTACAAAGTCTTTGAAACATTACATACAGTGACACGGTGGGAGCCAGGGACATAATTGCACAAAATTAAGCAAGAGTAATGAATTACAACAATGCAGCTAATCCCTGCCCGGAAAATTGATTGCTTCTATTTTCGTTAAATTTTCGAAAATGCATTTGTTATATATACATCACTGTTTGGTCAACGTTAGCATGCAGATTTAAAAGTGTATTTGTTTCACAAGTTGTTTTGTGATTAATCTTATACGCAATAAACCAAACAAATATGTAAATCGTTTGTTTAGGTCGGCGCAACAGTAACTCTGACTTCCTTCAAATTGTTCTAATAGGACAAGGTTCCCTAGATGTTTTGTAGGTCCACACTTCCCAATCGTCCATCAGTGTTCCCTTCCCCCTGATTGCACGGGTCGTCTTTGGGTGATTACCCGTACTGTGTACTCGATTTCTGTCTTGTTTCTGTATGCATCTTCGCAATGTTCTTATTTGGAAGAAGCCTACAAACGTTTTGCACGATTTTTATTTCTAGAAACCTTAAAATGAATGGCCGCTTGTTAGGTAGAGCCACTTCAAGCACGAGCGGACAAACTAACAAAATTTTGGTAAAAAAAGTTTCGGAGTCAAAACGTCTTTACGCAGACATTTCAAGCGACTGCTCAGCGTACTTACTTCAATATTGTCAGTATCGTTTTATCAGTTATCACCTATCCTACGAGTATTGCAATATTGCACAATTTGGTAGTTTTGTACATCCGCTTTGTTGAACAGGCACGGGCCATCCCACTTCTTAGTAGAAGCAGAAACGTAGACATCCCCAGACTGACCGGAAGTACTTTAGAGAAGCCGGCCTTCTTCTTTGCCAACCAACACTTGTCCTCTTAAGAATCAGTTACTTCAACTTTCTTCCCATTGGTTGGCGGCGTCACATTTCCGATTACCCAACCGAATTTAAACACTTATAGATAACTGGCAGCCGCAATAGCGTTGGAGTAATGGGCCCCCTCTCTGGGTCTAGACTCTTGGATTCGAATACTACCACAGGTAAATAAATAAAATTGCATTCGAAGCCCAACAATTGGATTTGATCACGGGAACCAAACATCTCTGAGATATTTAATGTCAAATGTATGATTCTCTATATTTTTATATTTCTGCCTTCTGCATTGATTGGTATCGTCTTTTGTTGACGGCAGACAAAACGTCGGACCTTTAGCATTGTGAAGAATTATTTTCTCTATACAAAAGTCCGCGTCCGAAGCTGGCTAAACCAAATTGTCTACCAAGCACTTACCACGCATTGAATATTTTGGGAAGCAGTAAAAGTGTCACAGATATTGCAACGAAGATTCCCATTTTGTGGCCCAAGCTCCCGCGTAGATATGAAATGTCCATGCCCTTATCAATCCTTGCGAAAAACGTGATAAAATTATCCCTCACTAAAAATCTAAAAACCATCTGTGGTTATTTCAACAACGTTGCTTTCGCCTACGAAAGTCAGATTGTTAGGGTACCTTACATTTTGTATTCAGCTACAGTTTTTCAAGAGGTTACCTCGTAGCGTAGTGCTCCGTAGCAACATTGGCTATTTCGGCGGGACGGAGGCTGTTTATTTAAAAAAAATGGTTCTCCATGTATAGGCCTGTCAGCGCAAATGGCGCACCGCTCTCGAGAGTAGTGCTTCCAAAAATGATGTTGAATTAAAACGATACAGCAATTACTTCGTGGTGGACGCCCGAAACGAGCTGCTGCTCGTGGGAATCAACAAGAAACGTTAATAAATATACGGCAATAAAGGTTGCCGTAAAGTGACCACGAATAGGAGGAAGGCGCGCTTGGTCAAATGACGTTGTTTACTACCTGTTCGGCATGCAGAGTATGATATGCCTCTGCATGAGCGAGAGAGAGTGAAATAATGTTTGTCAATTCAAAGACTCAAAGTGGTCGCTTTTATCTGTCCAGGGCACCATGAAACACCCAACCGTATCAGCTTGGTGGGACATGGAACACGGATATTTGAGGTTCCAGCTGTGCAGCTCTCGCTCAGAATTTTAAGCCGATGGTACGAAACCCGGAAAGTGTGGTCTGCACGGAAAACTGCCACATTATGTGAACAGCACGACGGCGAGCTACACAATTCATGCTGCAAGTAGCACAGCATTCGTCAGGATAGGTGGAGCCAGAGATGTGTCGGTGAAATGTTTGTTTACCGGTCACCTGTAATAGCAACAGCTGAATGTGGGCCAGTTGGTTCGACATGATGACAGGGTTTAAAGGCGCAAGAAAAAACGCGGGACACTAGAAGAAAAAACCAGCAAGACAAACGAAGCGCCTGAGTACCGGAGACGCACAGAGAGTTTCCCTTGCCGAGCATTGGGAGTGTATTCCGCGTGTAGGGTGAGTGTAAGCCCCCTCTAGACAACTGTATTGTCTCCTCTCCTGGAGACAAGGGGATAAATGTGTCTAGCCCACTCTCGCGGAGTTCTTCTGGTTCGACCTAGAACAGTCCCTGAGCAAGTACATTAAAGAAACCAACATGGACCACGGTGACGAAGGATTGATACATGTTTTCGGAGGATTCGATTTGACCAGTTTCACGGCAGTGTGTGAAATGCGTCCCCTGATGCACCTCCTGAACTATAAATTCGTGGTGATTACTACTGAAGCTGTCTGCGTTGTTGCCAGGGCGATGTCTGCTTCCTCGACGTGAGGCCTTCTCAACGGGAAGAAAGTTGACGCTTTGGGCATGCGGGAATTGAATTTGTTCACATTCGCTTGCATGCACCATGAATCGACACCTAGGCATAATTAGCGGGCGTCTGCTTAGTAAACCGAATGTTTTCAACCGTAATTTTTACCCACGCATCTAGCCCATGTCTCCTTGTGTTCCTCCTTAAAATGTGGGTAAACATTTTTAGCCAAATTCCACTTAGCCTTCAGCGGTGTTCGCCAAGAATGTCTTTCTTGGTTTGAGAGGTTGATAACACATTTCCGTGTTCAGTTTCTGAATGGACACTTACTAAATCCTGCTAACTAAACAAATCTCTCTTAATGAGCTCGTCTCTGGTACGGAAATACTCTATGCTCTCACAGACGGCTTATGGAGATATAGGGCGCATGCCAAAGAATTGTTTATTATACACCTTCCTCATGAGTGAATCCACTCTGTTATAGCCACCATAACTTAAGAATACATGGGGCGTGACGTAAGAGACTCTCGTGATGAGGAATGCCCGGGTGAGTCGCAGAGTATCGCTTCCTTCATGGGTATTTCCTTGACTATGACCGGGACCGAGCACGTGAGTCATGCGTTGGAATTACGTGTTATCGCGGGGGTTATGAATCTATAGTGGATATAGAAATCAAAAAGTTGTATTAGCGGAAAACATGGTCCCCGTTTAGAGGAGCATTCGTCCACAGGCGTAGCTGGGGCATCACATTTGACGTTAGCTTGGAATATCACTATATGCTCTATTAAAGAATTGGCTCCAATCGGCGCTTTGGGGGTGGTTGGAAACGGAGCTTTAAACGACAACTACAACAATTGCCCATGCGACGTCCTTGAATTCACTCACGGGGCTCTGCAAAGAATTAAGCCAGAGCTTCTGCCAGCCGTTACTTTGAATTCGCGTGGCGGGTGTCCCGAACGGAGCAGTGTTGGCCACAGCCGTGATAGAGCGGTGTACGCCGCTGCCATAGCCTGGCCGTGCCGTCAGCTGAAATAAAACGGAGAGGAGCGTCTTTCGAACGGTGGAGACAGTGGACCCTAACCATCCTGATGTGCTAGCACGGAGATACACCCCCCAGCGACACAACCGTAGACGCCGAAACAATGGCACGTGGGTTTAGTGATTCCTATTATGCTGATTCAAAACTAGTTAGTTCAGTAATTTGATAATTGCGAGAAAGCCGAGGGAACTTTAAAATCGCTATTGATCAGGACCAGCTTCCACTTCCGGGTTTTGTAGTACCTCTTGAAACACAACCGAAATGGTATCATCAATTTAGAAAACAGGGTCAGATTCGTTGGCAAGCAGTGCGCAAAAGTTAACGTTTCTCTAGTGGCCAGATATCTCTATGTAGTCTCTACTTTTTTGTGTTCCCGCTTTTAAAGCCAATCATTAACTTATCTGTGCCGTATCACCCACTTAATTCCGTTGGGTGCGGGTTACCCAGGAGGGGCTGCCCGAACAGGTTAATTACAGCCGGTCGGAGGAAGTATGCAATGGACGTGAAGCTCCTCCAGAACAGGCCCAAAACAACCGTCGCTATAGGAGACGACACGCCCGCCGGTGAGCAGGCACCCCCGATCTGAGAAAACTGGGTTTAATTCGCCGCATCATATACAGTGTGCTCCGTGAGTGAAACTCTCCGCTTCTTTCCCGCCGCCGCCTCCCCCGCGTTGGGAGTTTATTGCCCGCACGCCGCGAAAGAAGGGTTTGGCTGGCAGAGGTAGAAAGTTTGCCTTAACAACTTTTCAATATCGACGCCCTCAAGATACCACCCTAAACGGGCGTTAAATGCCGCAGTTTGGGCTAAATTAGGTTACATCGAAGCACAAGGATACCATAAGTGGGTGAAGTATTGCTCCAGCTTTGGCTGCGGGCAAGTTTACTTAACCATTATATAACGCACACAGCCTTCCTTTTATAGCACAAAGGACGTTTGTCTGCTTCCGAAACGTCAAAATTAAGGAGCTTGTAATCAAGGACACGTGTACCTAATTGCAAAGAATCGCTTCGCGCATGGTTTCAGTACAAGGTACCTCTCCAAGGCACCAATTTTAACGGTAACTGTTCATTGATCCCTCCTTTTTGCTAACTTTCGCCCATCAACTAAAGCACTGCCTTAGAGGATTCTGCAGCTTCAGTTTCTATTTGCATGCCAATAAACTATCCATATTTGTTCTGCCGACACTATATCTATCCTTACGTGGCACACCCGCGCATTACCCTGCCATTCAGGTCGCCCCTTCCCTTTGCCTCCTTCATTGAACAGAAGCCAACTTATAAGCTTATAAATTACGGTCTCGCGGTCCAACATCCGCCATCTATGAGCTCCCGAAGCCAAATCGGAGGGCATGTAGCATGTTCATAACGTGATCTGCCCCGCCTGCTTCTTTACGAGTTCCTAAAAGAGCCCTGCAAGAATGTTATTGCGTGGTGCTCTTTCGTACGATGTCATCTAGTTCTCTTACTCTGCAATACCGTAGCGTCCGACGTTCGGAGAAACTAAATTCTTGCTGTTCCGGCTCTTAGAGTCTTCTACGTCAAAGTAAATCACTTTATTGTGCGACATCTTTTTCTGTTGTCCTTCTACATATCCTCAAGTTCCCGTACGGAGCCTTCACGACTTTAGCGTAAACCGTAGATCCAACCCAGCTCGCTTCCACCCTCATTGCTGCAAACGGCACCACGTGAGTGCTCTTCTGACGGTAAGGACTATGGCTTGAGACACTAAAGTTAAAGAACATATCTTCTTTGCCTCCGGAACGCAAAAAGCTTTCTTCCTTCTGTCTGTTTCTCTCTTGATTTACAACCGAACAAAGGTTAAAGGAATACTTGAACGAAGCGACGATATCAGCAAAACATTCCACAAACGGCTTTATCTGCCAGAAAACTTCATACTTGTCGACACCGGTTCAGAAAAAAAAATAAACCATATATATGCAAACAAATAAAACCTTGATTTAGTTTTTACATGTCCTTTGGGTGTAAAATATAATAAAAACCTGGGAAAATGCGATAGAAACGGCATTGAAAGCGCCATTTACAAGAAGATCGTTGGTGAAGGCTAAAGCAGGTGGCTCGAACCCCAAGCAAAACAGTAACAGAGGGTCACAACATATGCCTTACAACGAGTGAAAACGCGGTAAACTTCAGTTCAATTTTAGCAAACCACTGTATTTCCCATGGGAGAATCGGGACGAGAGGGAACGGCATGAGAGGTGGGCAGGAAAGGGAGGATAAAGCAGTTATATGACAGCGCATGCAGAAGTCTATTCATTTCGATGTCATTTGCAACAAAGGGCTTAGATGCGCAAGAACTGTTTTCAGAAGAGTGCTGGTTCGCACGATGTCGACGGGGCTGTTACGAATCGGCCAACGCCGCCGTATTTTCCCGCATCAGCCACCACGTTGGAAATCCACCACGTGTGCCACAGCCGCCCGCATGGTCGGTGAACCATACTTTCGTGTCTCGACATCAAAGGTCAGACACCTCGCGTTGCAACGCGCCTCCGGCGATTGCCAGCGGCAACCCCCAGATGCCAGCGGCAACGCCCAGGCATTCTTCACGAACGTGCGCCTCTGGACGTCAGGGGCCAGCGCTTCGGTAGAGTCACGCCTTGACATGCCCGGCGCAGACGTTTCGCTATCGGCGCGATCAACATTCGATAGCGCGGGCCCCCGGCACCTTTCAAGAACACTCTCTCCCCTCTCTCGAACTCCACGTGCAACGAGGCTATGACTAGACTCACGAACAGTGGAAAGAGCGTTGTGTGTGTCCTGTGATGTTCGTGGCGTGTGGCTACTTGTTCGCGTCTGACCATTGTTGCTTTTGGGTATAAATAAAAGCAGCCAAAGATGAAAATCATTCTGTTTGAGCAGCGAATCCATGCGGTCGCTCTGCTCGAGTCCTGTATTGTGACCTCGCCCGTCGGGGCATTGTATGTTTTTTTGGCGTCGGCTCACCTCTCGCTATGAAGTAAACAGTATACGTTATTCCTACTGCTCTGGACCTATTCCCGGCTGCAGTCGGCCTTCCCGGTCGCAACAACTGGTTGGCAGCGGTCGGATGACAACTTCGTGACACCTGGAGCCAGCGGTGCGAGACCCAACACCACGGACGTCAAGGCGGCTTCGGACTTCGCAGAATTCACGGCGGTCAAAGGGTGAGTGCGGGACTTTTCTTCACTGCGTTTTACCAGGCTTCTGAGGATAGCTGGTAGGGCGTGTGTTTTTGTCGCGTGGGTTATTCGCGCAAAACATTTTTGGAGCAGTGGGAAACCAGTACTCTAGACCGGCCATGAATTGGAGGCGTTAAAAAAACCGCAGTTGTTGGAGCTTGCAAAAGAGTTGCGCTTGGATGTTACGGACGCGCTGAGAAAGCCAGAGCTGATACAGGCTATACTCGCTGTTGGGGCTGACGATGACGAGCTGTCTGAGTGCATTGAGACTGATCAATGGCAGGGAGACCGCTAAACGCTAAACGTCAGGCTGCAGAGGCTGAGCGCCAGCGTGAGGATCGCGAGGAAAGAAAGCGCGAACAGGAGGCGAGGAGAAGAAACAGGAAACGAGAACGGGAGCGACAGCATGTGCTGGAAATAAAGCGTCTAGACGTCGATGGCGTCTCGACCTAGACGTAAGAGTGGCAGCAGCGTGCAGTTTGCGGCGAGCTGGAGCGAGCCCTACGTTTGCGAATGTGTGACCTAATGCGACCTACAAGGTAGGTGAAGACATCGGTCTTTTTTTGGTCAACTTCGAGGGTACGTTGGTGAAACGGCCCAGTTTTGCCGAAGACTCATTGCCGCAAAAGCTGCTTACGGCTTTTTGCCAGGTGAGGATCCGACGTGATGGCCCCACTTGGCCAAAAGGAGGAGGCGGAGGACTACCAGAAAGTCAAGTCGAGCCTCCTGCGTAAGTACAGGCTGTCAGCAGAGGCGTTTCACCAGAAGTTTCTGTGAAGCCGAAGAAAGGCTAGAGGCGAGTCGTACTCGAAGTTCGCCTACAAGCTGAGGGCAAATATGGAAGAGGGGCTCAAAGAGGGCAGAGGCTTTCGGAGAGCACGACAAAGTAGTTGAGTGCTTCGGTCTTGAGCAGATTTTACCGCCGTCTACCAGAGAACCTGAGACTCTGGGTGCAAGATAGGCCAGGGGTAAAAACTGTGGATCAGGCAGCTCAGCTAGCCGACGAGTTCGTCGCACGTCGACGTGCGCAGGGCCGAAAGATGGCCACAAAGAGTACAGGCCGAGGCCTGATAAGTCAGGGCCGAAAGGCAGAGCTCCCCAGGTTGACGGTGGAGCAAGGGAAGTCGTTGTCGTGGATAGAGAAACTGGCCACGATAACGAAGAGAGAGGACGCAGCGCATGAAAGAGGAAAGCTTTGAAGCGCGCAGGACATGCTGCGTGTTTACAACTGCGGCGAGACGTGACATTTTTCTGCCAGTTGTAAGAAAGAGAAAACTCGTCTTCACGTACTAGATCAGGGTGAGGACAGCAGGCAGTTTCTAGAGCCGTACGTGCGGGAGCGTGTCGTCAATGGTAGACCTTGCCGAGTGCTTCGCGGCGACGGTAGACATGGTCACCCTTCGTACGTTGAACAGGAGCAGCTAAGTGGGCAGTGTGTTTTGGGGTGAAGCCAGCCGTAGGTGGCACGAACGTGGCGTCTGCCGATTACTAAGGTCAGCATCGGAGGTCCGTTGGTGAACTTGTGCCGCAGGCAGCAGTATCCCCACAACTTCTTCGGAGTACAGGTACCTATTCTCGAACAGGTCGGATCAGCTGTTAAGCGAAAAGGGGTACAATTTTGAGAAACTGCCGAGGAAAGAACCAGCTGGGCTCGCTGCGAAGAGCTCGAGTAACGATAGGGTCGCCACCTCTGTGAGGAATGGCGAAACTCAGACAGAAAGCGATGATTGGGCATTTCCAGAGGCTCACGACGGAGGGCAGCGTAAGTACACTGTGTGTAAGGCCCCTACGGTGAGCGGGGATGTTTCGTCGCCATGTTCGAAGTGCGCTAGATCACGGGAGGCCTTGAAAACGGCTGTCGACCCGAACGCGCGCAGTTCGCGGGCTAACAGCATTCCGCGGGAGTGCGGAAACCATGAGGCTACCGAAAGGCAACACGAGTCCGCTGAAACGGAGGTTGTTCCTTCGGACGGTAGTGCAGAAACGAGCGACGTGGTGGGAAAGCCTGCAGCCGAGGCAGCAAACGGTTTGCACGGTTCAGTTGGGAGTCATGACGATCTCGCCACTGAGCAAGCCGATTCCGTCCTGCCACCAGCTCAGGTAGCTGACCTCGAGCAACGGCCAGCCGAGCTCGTAGAGATTCCGGTGTCGCCCTGGCTAAGCCGAAATCGGAAGCCGACCAGCCTAGCGAAGTGAACGTAAACGCGTTCCGTTGTTCGCTTGCCGAACGCGTTCGCGAAAAGGTGAGCAACGAGGAGAGAGGGAAAACTTGTACGCGTACTTGCGGCACGTGTTTCAGTGCAGGGCACGCCAAGGGGTGAAGCCGTGAGCTCGCATCGCGCCAAGGGAACGCCGCCTAGAAGCAGTGCGCGCCTAACGTATGAACGGTGGAAAATCCCGCTCGCTCCTCCGCGCGCTCGACCTTTGTCGAACAAGACGACCGGTGTCATTTCACGCGGTCACAGCAGCGTTGAGAGAACGGTTGCACCTAAAGTGCGGTACAAAAGGGGGAAAGCTCGGGGCAACGACGAGAGCTGAAATCGCAGCTCTCAGCCGCGAGAAGTGGCCTGTAGACGCCTGACTTTCTCTATTGCATTGTTTTTCCTGAAGCAGGTTTCGCACTTTACGATTACGTTTTTTTGGGGGGGTGTGGGGACATTTCCAATCACGCGAAATGTCACCTTTCAAGTTTTTGCACTTGTCTAAAGTACTGCTGGGCTAAAAATATAACTAGTGTAGTTAGTTATTAGCGTATTTTATCGCAACTAAAAGCCTGGTAGACCTTCAGTGTGGATTTGTCTTCGCACTTGCCGGCGATGCGGTTGTGTCTTGCTGTGTTGTTCTGTTGCTTGCCTGACCAAACCAGAGACATTCTTGGGGAGCCACTACTCGTCCAGTGATCGGCCCTGTGAAGCTCCAGCACGGTGTCGTAAAGCCCAGGCCTGGAGTCGAGCGTCTGCTGAGCACTTCACTTCGAAAGCATCCCTCCGGACAATGGTTGAAGGCCCTTATCCATCGGGATCTCGGACCCCCGGTGGAGAAGCTGTTACGAATCGGCCAACGCCGCCGTATTTTCCCGCATCAGCCACCACGTGGGAATCCACCACGTGTGCCACAGCCGCCCGTGTGTCGGTGAACCATACTTTCGTGTCTCGACATGAAAGGTCAGACACCTCGCGTTGCAACGCGCCTCCGGCGGTTGCCAGCGGCACCCCCAGATGCCAGCGGCACGTCCAGGCATTCTTCACGGACGTGCGCCCCACCGCCGTCAGGTGCAAGCGCGTTCGGTGAGTCACGCCTTGATATCCCGGCTCAGACGTTTCGCTATCGGCGCGATCAACATTCGATAGCGCGGCCCCGGCACCTTTCAAGGACACTCTCTCCCCTCTCTCGGACTCGACGTGCAACGGGGCTATGAATGACTCACGAACTGCGGAAAGAGCGTTGTGTGTGTCTGTGATGTTCGTGGCGTGTGGCTACTTGTTTGCGTTTGACCATTGTTGCTTTTGGGTATAAATAGAAGCAGCCCAAACGTTGAAAATCATTCCTGTCTGAGCAGCGAATCCATGCGTTCGCTCTGCTCGAGTCCTGTATTGTAACCTCGCCCGTCGGGGCATTGTATGTTTTTTGGCTTCGGCTCACCTCTCGCTATGAAGTAAACAGTTACGTTATCCTACTGCTCTGGAATTCTTCACGGATGCAACTGCGGCTGGCCGCTCGCATCAAACACGCTACCCACTCGTATGTTGGAGGCCACGGAGAACGGATCGGGTGCCCCCGCCCGGTCGCAACAGGGCGTTCTGGTTAGCCCTGCAAAATACAAAGAAGAGACCCCAAGGCGAAGAGAGCGGTAGTCAGCCGTCCATAACACAGAAAGCCTAACGCCAGTTAAGGATCTAAATACCTGATTCAAACAGTGGGACTTCCTTGATAAGTCTCGGTAAGTTAGTTAAATATAGATTATTTTAACACGAAAGCGTTTCATGCCCCGGAACACCAAAATATCTGGCAGGCGTCATATCCGTCACTGAAATTACGTCGCCAGTAAAAGTTCTATTGACGCGGCTCGGCCTGGATTCGAGCCACGCACTCTCGTCGCAACAGGAGGTACACAGCGATCTCCCGTTTCCGCTACGCATTCAAGCGCAATTAGGTCTACGAACACGCCTTATATCTTTCCCACTACTTTCTTCCATCAGATGCCCTCTGGGAGATGCTGCCGTCTAGAAGTGTAAGCGAAGCACTGAGGATGACACTAATGAGCGCCGACAGTTGACGCCTCGATGCCAGCGTCATCGCGTACGCGAGACGCCGGTGAATTGAGACATCCTCCGCCACATACTGCTTTCGGTTTCGGTTCCGTTTTGTTCGCAGGGTTTTCAAGGGGCTGTGGTTTCAGTCGGATTTACACAATGTTCCGGCGCGTGGAATCCAGTGTCTGACGTTGATGCATTACAAAGGCGCCATACCGACGTAACATAAATAGTGATGTGCAAGTTCATATGGATGCACAATAAATGCTACTGCGAAGGCACATTGCTCTTTCATGCTTTCTACCGATTCCTATGAAAGAGACATCAACCACAGTTTCTAACACATCTAAATGGCCTGCTCGGGCTTTACGCAAAATATTATTTGCGTGCGTCGTTACATTTTGTTCCTGAGCTGCAAATGACCACATAAAATACCCATTCACTGGTACCATACATTAGGTACATTTACGAAGGTTCCTGCAAAAATCCTGTGTACGCATTCACTGCATACCAAATTATCGAGTGCTTGACAGTGGATCTAGTATCTGCGCCTAACTTGTGGTTCGTTTTCACAATTTTTTGCAGCAACTATGACCACAGGGCTCCCGGGAGGCGAATCGCTGTAATTAACTTCAAATAGTTATTCCTGTAGACAGAAGGACACTCATTGCTTTAGTATTTACTATTAAACAATTTTTGCATTTATCCCAATGCTGCAACCAGCTTTCTGCGGGAAGTCCTGTACACTACATAAAAGGTCTTACTGCAGAATCCGTTATTCCAATGGCTCAGTTTGCTCACATAGTGGTCATTCCTATCATTTGCTAGACCCAATCTAACTTGTAGTTTACCCAACATAGTTACAGCACACGGTAACTAGGACAAAATCCGTCGGCTGATATCTGCCTATAGCTGTAGACGCCCATGGGTTTTTACCGTCTTATTCGTCGTACAATTTCCTGCACTTGTCTTAGCCTCCGCACATTGCTTGAACAAGGTTTACCTAGTCACTCTACTCATAAATGTCATGTAAGCTTGTGTTTTCGGAGGAAGTGCCACGTAGAGCCACCACAGGCATTTTGCTACTGCTTAACTGCTATGTTGCTGCTATATTTATTCTTCTTCGAAGCGCCGCAATCTGGTCGCTAAAAATAAGAAAGTTTGTAATTGGTTTGGTAGCCCTCTTCTAGAATTTTGGCAGAATGGAAATGTCTGTTGTAGGTGTAGTTCTGCATGTTGCTAGTTTTGCAGTGTTGTAACTCTTTTGCCACAAGGCAACTTTTTCTGCAATAGTATTTCAGTATTACAAATTTCTTCTTTGTCATCAGTTTCTCTACTTTCTGAATTTTTCTTCCACCACCATTTCTGCGTTATCTTCTAGTACTGCGTATTTTAGAAATTCATTGCGTTCACGACTTGTGCAGTGCAGTCTGACAATCTATACTGCAAAAGTTTGCCCTCGCATTTTTCTACGTGCAAGTGTCATTTAAGCTACTTACATACCCTTTTCAGTGCTTGGTCAAACGTTTGACGGAGATCTCAACACGTGTGATGCGGTCATCTGCAGAGGAACTCGTCTGCGGTTTCGTGCAGTTGTTTAGAGCTGAAAGTGAGAGCTCGAAACCGCCAGAACTGCGCAAACATTTGGATACACTGGGCTCCGTTTTGGTAAGCAGACTTATTAAATAAAAGTATAAACAAAATGCGAAACAAAAAAGGAAATTTATAGATGTAAGTTTCGAAGTAGTAATTGTGGCCCAGACTGACTAATTCGCAAGAATGTCCGAACAGGGAATCTAAACATGTAATTTGGTTTACCGCATGTATTTTATTTCACGTTTTCACAGTGACTAGCAAAACAACGAGCACAGTTCGCTTCCGACCTTACTGATAGGAACACTCGCATTATCTGTTAGAAATAACCATGTGGAGCATCGTAAACATATCGAAATAAAGTTTTCATCATGGGAGTGGTTTTGAAGATGGCAGCTAACATTATTCCGAATAACATAATATCAAGTGGGGGAGAAAGGCACGGCACTTATCTTACTGGGACAGGTAATGGTGAGGGACAAAATTCAAAGTGTAAATATAAATAGAGCGTCGAAATCAGCGTTAGCACGGAAAAACTCATTCTTGGTTTCTCTGAACGAACACAACACTATCATGGCTACTGTAAGTGATACTTAAAGCAAAGCTTTCTAGCTCTACTAGCCAACCATTCTTTCGTGGTGTGCGGGACAAAATTCCCCCCAACGCGGCGGAGGCGGTGGGGTGTTGGGCGAGGTTTTTCACTCATGGAGCAAACCTAGACATGGCGCAGCGAATTTACCCAGCACGGCCGCTCGATGGAAACTAGTTTCCATCGAGCGGCCGTGACCCAGCGTTCCCATGCGAAGGCCAAGTGACTGGTTTCTCACAAGCGGAAGTGCATGCGCGCAGCCGGCGGTTGCCTGGTACGGCTTTGTCGTCTGCTTTAGCGACGGTTGTTTGGGCCTGTTTTGTGCAG
>JABSTR010000176.1:0-36256 GCA_013339765.2 Haemaphysalis longicornis
TAATCTGAAGGGTAGATAAAATGCGTGCCAAGGCGGAGATGCGGATTGGGGTAATTGGCTTATGAATGGGAGTGAAAATTATGAAAGTGGTTTTGCTAGGGTTTTTATTTACCTATTGTTTCGGCACCAATCGGATAACCTTATTAAATCGTCGTGTAATTTTTTAGTTAGGTTCGATAGGTCAGAATCAGCCAAATAAACCGTGGTGTCATCTGCGTGAAGCATGCATTTTGAAAAATTCAACAAGATGGGAGATCATTTATAAATAACAAGAACAACAGTGGTCCCAAAATGGACCCCTGGGGGACGCCTAATCAGCCAAATAAACCGTGGTGTCATCTGGTAAGCATGCATTTTGAAAAATTTCAAACAAGATGGGAGATCATTATTAAAATAACAAGAACAACAGTGGTCCCAAAATGGACCCTGGGGGGACGCTATATTTACTGCCTTGTATTCAGAAAGTATGCCACTGCATTCTAGCCCCTGAAGCCTGTCAGCCAGATAGGACTGTAGTAAGGCTAATGTTGATCCACAGACACCCAATTGATTCTAATTTGGAAAAAAGAATATCGTGGAGTAATGGAATCAAATGCCTTTGTGAGGTCGACAAATATAGCTGCTGGAAATAGGCCGCAATCAATTTATTGTTTCAATACATCAGTTATCTCGATAACAGCAGCATCAGTAGAAAAATTAAGTCGAAAACCAAACTGACAGGGGGTCAGTAGTTTAAATTTGGAGATATATTTCCACAGCCTAGTTACAATAAGTTTATCTATTAACTTGCTGAAAAAGGGCAGTATGGTTATGGGGCCATAGTTATTTAACACACCACTATCACCTTTCTTATGAACGGTACTACTTTTCCTTCTTAAGTTCAGACGGAAAAACGCCAGACCTGAAGTCAGACCTGAAGTGAAGGCGCTGTTTCTTCTTGTTCCTGTGTACCCCCAATTGCGGCGATCACTGCATGCCGGCCTTCAGTTAGGTAGTGACAAGGAGAGGGGCGGTGTCTCAGACGTTTTGCAGAGGTAGCATTGATACTGCTCCGCGGGCATTGCCAACCCCTGATCTTGAGTTCTTACTTTCACCTTGACCTTCCTTATTTGGGTATTGTTTTTCTCACTTTTTGTGTTACACCACCTCTTACTATTTTTCTATGTTTGCTAATTTGTGGACGGCCGGTCCAACGCCCAGAGAAGCGCCATTCTGAAGCCCATTAACTGCAGGTTGCAAAACCAAGACCATATTGCCGATGTTCCCACTAGAAAAGATATCCGCTTCACTCCGCCCAAAAAGTGTGTCCATGCAATGTTACATTCTCCACTTCCTCTGAAAGCATCGTCTTCTGGGAGTGAGGGGCGATACAAACCGTACACAGCTGAGCAACCTGTTGAGGGACGCACGCGAGAAAAGCAAAATTAAAGAAAGATGTTATTCGCGAGATCCAAGTGTCACACAAAATTCAGGAAAGTCTCCAATCTTTCTCCAAATATTAGTGCTCAAGAAGTTTTGATGGCTTTGTACTTGCGCACGTCTGGCTCCCGCACTATCAAAGGACACTACGTACAACACAACGAGGCGCGTGCGGAATCGCCTAGCAACTGGCTTCCGCGCCATTCTGGCATTACGGCTGACAGTTTAAAGTCCATAGAACGGGGGTCGGCGCGCACCCAAGAAGGTCAGTTGCCAGAGCGGCGTTTATTCAGGAAGAACTTATGCCCGAATTACACAGAGGGCCAGCGCTGCAGTTTCGAAGTCATGCGGAACAGCGCTGGGTTAATGTGATGCCTATTTTGCCTTCTATATGTGTTCCCTGAGATCGTGCTCACGTGCGTCATTCGCCTCATAGCGCTCGCGTTGCCCGTGGCGAGGCAAGGAAGCCTGCCAGGAGGGAAAATGTCGGTCGCGATTCGCTCGCGATGTCGCGCACGCGATGTCGCGCTTCGCACTTCGAAGGGTGCATGTGTCAATTTGACCCACTTCAGGACATTTATTCAGGAGACCAGTTGCAAAAACCGTGCGCATCTTCCCGAAGCCACCGGCTGGGTTGTCACAAGCACTATTGTGACTTTTCATTGCAACGCAGGACTGGTTTATGCACGCTATTGACGATAGGCAGCGCCTACCGTTGAAAGCATTCCGAGGCACACTCCTTCATAATACTGTATGCAAAAACAAAAAAAGTAAACTCTGTAACTGGGAGCAATGCATAGACGCAAGGTACAAATAGCAAGGTACATAGCCGAACTGCGAAGAAAAAAATAACTGCTCAGCGCTCCCACCACCACAGTAAGCTGGTTAGAGAATCATGATAGAAAGATAGAATGTGGTGGTGAGTGAGCCGTGTGTTTACCGCGTTTACACACTGGCCCACGTTACCCCTCTTTAACGTCCTGAATCTTGCTCAGGGTGCACGGAATAGTTTAGATATTGTCAGTGACCCTTTCGTCACTAACAATAACCTATATCCTATTTTCGTCTTCCATTCCATCGCGCCCCTTAGATATATAGCATGAATTGGAGCTTAAGAGGGACTTCTTGGTGCCTTTAGAGTTCCCATAAATGCATGTTATCGCGTTTGTAGCTAAATGCTTATAAGTAATTAAAATGCCTCTTTTTAAAACCGGCGCGAATATAAACAATATTTAGACTCAACTTTCGCGATCTAGTGCAGTTTGTGATCGTTATTCATGCTACCGAACAGCTATCATTGACCGTTAAAAGGCGAAACTTTTATCACTGCGCAGCTGCATTTTCTTACAAGTTAAGCATCACACTACCGATGAGGTCTGAGACCCTCTTTTCAGATGCGACGCATCTCTTGGCTTGAGGTATGTCCCTCCTGCGGGGTACGGACAATTCGTCGAAAGACAATTCGTAATAGGGCAATTCGTAGCCGGGCAATCGTTCGCGTAGGGCAATTCGTCACAGGGCTACTCGTCGCTCGGACATGTAGTCACTCAGAAAAAAAACTTTTTTTTACATTTCCAGGCCTACAGCATAACGGGATTCGGAAAAGAGGGGCATGGTACGTGCTTGCATAAAAGTTAAAGCTCAGAAGCCTTCCCTGAAGCTGACCCTGATTTTTACCCTGAATTCACCCTGAAGCTGACAGTGCACCGGAGGCTGCGCGTTAGCCGGACCAATCTTATCATTGAAGGACGAAAGTTGAATGGAGCTTCAGAACGAACTATCAAGACTTGCGCGTTAAAGTTCACCAGGGAAATACTATAAAATAACTGCTATAAGCGCTCGTTTTCGCAGTCGCTATGGAACTCATCAGGACAGAAAGAGGCGGGTAAATGCTGGTTTGCAAAGGATTTTTTTATACTGTTAATCGAAGGACTGAGCAAAGAATTTACTGGGTGTGTAGAAAAAGAGAGACCTGCAAAGCAAAGATCGTGACTGACGTCTCGAAGCTAAGCGTTGTTAGTCTCAAATGTCCACAGCCATGCTCCAGACCCAACCGAGATTAGCTGCCTGAAGATTGGTTTAGAAATGAAGGCGAGCGCCGGTGAGAACGCATGAATATTCGTTACTGTGTTTTGTTGTGAGGGTAATTTCTCTTGGATAGTCATCGCATACTGCCTTTTTAGTTGGAGGACGGGCGTCAGTACAGCAGATTCTTCTGGACGCGGCAGCAAAGGTCACGGACAGCACCGCATCCCAGCTGCCCTCTACGTCAACGCTTCGACGAACAGTTAGAAGGCAAAGGCAACGTGGCACATTTGCCTACGATATTAATACCCGCAGAGAAGACATACATCTCCCGCCTGAATTCAAGGTGCGTGTACTAAAAGTGTAAAAAAATAGTTTTTAATGAGTTGTTTATGCAGGTGAATTTCAAACAAGAGGCGTTCTTACTGCATGATAGTGGCGAGAGTGACGTCAACCGCATCATTGTGTTTGCAACGAAGCGGAACTTGAAGTGCTTAGGGAGAGCAGGTGCATGGTTCTGTGATGGACGTTTAAGGTAGTGCCCTCGCTATTCTACCAGTTGTACACAGTCCATGCTCTTTGTAACGGGATTGTCGTGCCCTTGGTGTACGGCCTACTGCCCAACAAAACCGAAGAAACCAATCGAAGGTACGTCACTATTAATTGTTACCTTATTAACTGCTGTTCCAATGCGTAGTGATTGTTGGGTTGTTGAAATTGTTTTCATTCCGTGTTACCTTACCAGGTTCTTCTCAGTCGTCATCGACAACGTCGGGCCCTGCGCTGTTCGCATTCTGTACACGGATTTCGAGATTGCTGCTATTAACGCTGCTCGGGGCGTGATTTGAGACATCCGGATTGAAGGATGTTTTTTTTCACCTGGTCCCGTCGGTTTATCGTAAGCTGTGCGCGTTGCGATTCCAAACACGTTATGGCACAGACGAGTCATTTGCAGTCAAGGTGAGTTTGCTGTTATAGGCCTCCTTCGCTGAAGTTTGCCTTAGGAGCAGCAGCACCGATTCACACATCCTGGTGGCTCGAGGCGTCATTAAATGGGTAGTACATCAAGCGTTCGTTATAGCCGTTTTTCATTGAATTCAGAGAACGTGAACATCAGGACATTTTCCTAGATAGTAATTGAGAGAGTTATCAACAGCCAAGCCACCAATGCATTAGGTGCAAGGCGCCCGTGATAACGTTATCAAAATGAAATATGCGACAACACTGCTACCCTGTTTTGCTCTTGCGAATCGGCAACTGTCATTCATCGGTGCGCACTGCACCGATTGGGGTACACTACACCTATCGGGGTGCAGCCCGCCATACTCTGGGCGATAGTAGCTTGAGACGTTAGCGCATAGCGGTGGGTAGTGCATGTCTGGATTAGCAACGGTCTCTGTCCACCGCAAGATGCCTATGCATAGATAAATGGCCGTTTTCTATAACACAGCTCACGTAACAGCTGTTTTATTTCCAGATGAAAATGCTCCCGGCCCTGGCGTTTCTGTCGGTTGGTGCTACCCCGGAGGCCTTTCACGACATGTTAGAAGTCTTTACAGAGGAGGCGATCAAACTCGCCGGCTACTTTGAGGACGTGTATGTCGGAAGGCCCCGTCGGAACGGCATCTGCTCGGCTCAGTTTCCTCCGAAACTATGGTCCGTGTACGAGTCGGCACTTGATGGAATGCCCCGTACAAACAACAGTGTGGAGGCGTGGCACTATGGGCTGCAGGTAATTGCTCATAATTTTTATGCGACTAACTTTATCGCGCAAAATCTATTGACAATTTTAATATCGTATTTCTTATGGTCCCTTTCTCGTTTGTCAGAGCAACGTAAGGCACGCTTCACCGAACTTGTGGGTGTTCCTGCACTGTCTGAAGAAAGAGCAGGCCCTAAGCGAAATGAAGCTCAGTCAAGCGGCAGCGGGGTCACTGCTACAAGAGTGTCGCGGAAGCAGCAAGCCTACAACAAGGGCCTTCAAAGAATTCTTCAACGCTTCGATGGAACAGACAACACGGCTATCCTAGAGGCCTGCGCCAGAAGCAGTACGTTGTAAGCGGAAAGTTATATCCAGAGATGCGGACGCAAATAGAACTCTTCGTGATGTGACACCAGTTTATTGCGGGGCACAAGTTCGCGACAATAAACGTTACTTCTACCAAAATCTTGTACTTGCCCATCACTGTGTGACAATCTTCTTGATAACAGCGATATAGCTCTTTTTGATTCGTGATAAAAGAATAAGGGTACCTCCTGATCTATTTGCGTCGCAGCATGACGTATATAGTTTGAATAATTGTTCATGTTTTTAATGTATGACGCGGTCATGTTGCGCGAAGGATTTGATTTTCTTAAATTGTTTTTTCTGAATAAAAATCATTTGATAGCTTCCACTGTGTCCTATGTTGTGTATGCCTAGGTCTTTGTTGTTTCGCGTAGTCTTAGAATGAATCACTACCAACTAGTCCAGTTCACAGCACTCCCAAACCCACAAGAAACCTCTAATAGGGTGACTGATTGTCATCTTGACGAATTCCCCTATTACGAATTGCCCTATGCGACGAATTGCCCTATTACGAGTTGACCTGCTACAAATTGCCTTTCGATGGAATGTCCTACAGCCCCCTCCTGCATCGTCGTCGCGCGGTCCGTCCGCATCCCTCCTCCGTTCTTCTCTCCCACAGCTGTGTGCAACACTCTCACTCCGGCTCATTAGCATACAAAGCTGGCGCGCTTGTTTCGGCACGCTTCGCTGCGTAACGGTGCATTAACAACTGCTCGGTCGTGCGGAAGTTCGCGCATGCGCGACTCTCCTCCATTGTCTCCTCTCCTTCAAGCACTGTAAATATAAAGCGGGTATCGCGCTGCGGCGGTTCAATCAAGCGTCGCTCTCACACTTGACGTTACCTTGTTTGAATACTTTGTGCTTGACTTGATTCTTCCGATGAAGGTGTGTTAGAAACGACGGTCCCTTCAGTGAGTGGTGTGACACAACAATTACGCCCATCGTCCCGCGGTATAGGAACAGCCGCATGTGATGGAAATGCAACATACGCGTTCACAACACGTTTCATGCGATTTAGAGAATCACCCCAACGGAAAGACCAATTGAACCCCCCGATGCGTCGCATCACACCAGGGTTCCCTCGCGGGAAGATGGGCGTAATTTTCACCAAAGAACTGTTTGGCTGCTGGCTGTTCGGCCGTTGGTGTTGTATAAAACACGTTTCAAGGAATTCACGGAAGCTTGCACGCAGTTGCACAAAATTTCAACGAGAAGGTGTAACATGTGGGCATTACCGGACACATAATTAGGCTTCAGTATCATCGTTTGTTGCATTGTTGCTGGGCCAGTAGTCGTCGTCATATGCATTGAAGACGTCATCGTCCTTTCGCGGCAAATGGTGAATGACGTGTCACCCACCATTTGCCGCGAAAGGACGACGACGTCTTCAATGACGTGTCATCCTAAGCGCAGTAGAGTTCCATCATCTCTTCGTCGCCCATTCGACACATCGGAGCCCGCATCTGTAAGTCGTCTCAGCAAGGAGTGGCAAATCCGTATTCATGTCTCCAATCATCCATATGGCTTCTGTACAGAATGCGGGCGCCCACAGTGACCTCCCTCCCAAGCAGGCTGTGTTCTCAGCTTGAGTATTAGCACTGTCGTTGTGTTTCACATGCCCGGGTGTGGTTGACGAAAGCGCTCTAAATTTTTGCTAATGCCACTATGCCAGACGGGCACTCGGTAATCGTTGCAGGGCACGCGCTCGCGAGCGCTCGCCATTTTTTCGCTCCTCGGGGACTTTGCCAGATTTTTTTTAAGTCACTGCGCATGCCGAGAACGATGGGAGGTCGCCGCGGGGCACGCGCGTACGATGGCTGGTCATTTTTTTGTACTTTTTTATGCAATGGCGAATTTACTGGTTCTACAACAGCTCCATTGTACAATACTTTTTAAATGCATGGAACTGTATTTGGCCATGATGGGACTTCGCTAAACAATATTTATGATATCAATGTACAGTGGAACCTCGTTATAACGATCACTGATATAGCAAATTATGGGCTATAGTGAAATAAATATGAACTTTGGTTGGGAATGCTTTCTTTCATATAAATTAAAATAAATTAAACTGAAATCATGAGAGACGTGCATGACATCGGATATTACAATGTTTGACGTGGAAGCTGAGAAGCTACCTGCAAAAATCATCTGGAATAAGAAACTGCATCAGTATGAAGACCTTTTTGGTCGTGGATACTGTGAAAACTCCATCTTGCTCAAGCTGTGAGGAGCCACCAGAGAAAGACAGCATCCCTCAGCCAATAAATAAATATGCTGGCCTCTTTCGTCAAGTGAATTTGGTTTCGTAGTAATATCCCATACTTATTTTCCGTTACAATGAGCTTGAGTTGCATCAAGAAGAAAGGTCAGAGGTACGTGTTTATATTAGGTTTCCAGCCTAAAAAATGCATTTGTCCATCGAGTATTTTGTGCGAGCCAGGTTGTCGATGTCTGAGAGCAGGTTCTTACCTCTAGTGTTACAACGAATATCAGATATAACGAACTAATCTTGCTGTCGAGATACTACCTCGTTATAACGAGGTTTTACTGTATATAAGAAAATTGCCAGTATTTTACCTACCAGAGTTGCTTGAAGAACACTTTACTTTCTTCATCAATCATCGTCTGTAGAGTACATTTTTTGTGGTGGTTTTTTGTTACGTGGAAATCAAATTGCTTCAAGCAGACATAACGTAGCGCGTTTTTAATCAATATATCCAGCTATCAAGTACTCTTTCACATTCGTGTTTCACTATATGCGACGCTTGAGCAGCAACAGGAGCCTTTGAACACGAATTTGAGCTGTGCGTTTGTTGAATTTGGATAAAAGAAACGTCATTAGTCCAGCAGATTTATTGGACACTTTAGCAGCTAGTTGCAACTGTGGCCGTATTTGTGCCGTCATAAACAATCACATTTTTGTTGTACTTATCGCAGATATAGTTCGCCCACAGCTTCGTTTGCAATTGTTTACATTCACGTAAACACTAAAGGTGCCTATATTACGATGTTGGCGGAAAAACCTTGTCTAACTGAGTAAGTTAGGTGCCTAATCTGCGCTTTTTATTGTTCCGTTACATGTTGCCTCCCTTGTCAGGGCGTTCCACACACACTTGTATGTATATATGTATATTAAATATATATATATATATATAGAAAATAAGGGTTGGCAGTCAAGAAAACCTCGGAAAGCAAAGGGAGGTTGTGGTGGGTCATAGAAAGAGATGAAGAATTTTTTGAGTCGAAAAGAAAGTGGTCAAAAAATGCCCGCCGGGTGGGATCCGAACCCACGACCTCCAGAATACCGGTCTGGTGCGATAACCACTACGCTACCAGCGGGGCTGTTTCCCCAGCACTTTCTCGGGTATTTATGTTAAGGTATTTTTGTTTCCTGCACTTGGGGGTGGTAGCCAGCGCCACTCGGACTAGTCGGGGTGAAGGGGACCTTCTTTTTAACCCCCGGGCCGTGACTCGAGTGTCTACGACATGTCGAGAGTGGTCGACCAGCGTTGAACCCTCTTAAGCTCCCTATGGCACCTAGACTGCCAGAACAGAGGCCCTCGCTAAGCATGTAGCGAATCAGAAAAATGGGAAATGAGGGGCTCCGTGAAATACGACAGAAAATAAGGGTTGGCAGTAAAGAAAACCTCCGGAAAGCAAAGGGGAGGTTGTGGTGGGTCATAGAAAGAGATGAAGAATTTTTTGAGTCCAAAAGAAAGTGGTGAAAAATGCCCGCCGGGTGGGATCCGAACCCACGACCTCCAGAATACCGGTCTGGTGCGATAACCACTACGCTACCAGCGGGGCTGTTTCCCCAGCACTTTCTCGGGTATTTATGTTAAGGTGTTTTTGTTTCCTGCACTTGGGGGTGGTAGCCAGCGCCACTCGGACTACTCGGATATATATATATATATATATATATATATATATATATATATATATATATATATATATATATATATATATATATATATATATGTTTAGCGAGTCAGAAAATGAGAAATGCGGGGCTCTTGAATTAAGACAGAAAAGGGTGGCAGTCAAGTAAACCTCGGAAATCAAGGGGGGGGGGACTGCGGTAGGTCATAGAAACAAATCAAAGATATCTATCTATCTATCTATCTATCTGTCTGTCTGTCTGTTAGTCGGTATGTCTGTCTGACTGTGTGTCTATCTAGCTATATATATATATATATATATATATATATATATATATATATATACCTGCTCACTAGGCAAAACACGCAAATCATTCTGCTCAGGCAAAGGCTTGCTATATTGCTTCAAGGTGCGGCACGGCATTGTATTTAAGTTGACTGTCGGCGAGGCGGCGTCCGCAAGTGGGAGGCAAGGGTCGCACCCCAAAAAAATTTCGCCACGCAGTTTACTACTTTTAGCCACAACCCTTGCCTCCCACCAACAGAAGCCAAGTATAGTACCCTCATGTTTCAATCACGTGACTCTGATTTTTAGAACCGGGTGTGTATGGCCACATCTTCGCCTTTTGCGTGCATGGGCGTATCTTTTTTGGACCCCTCTCTTGCCCCTGGTTACCACGGGACACTGAAAATACCAAATAAATTGTTAATCTTTTCTTTGTACTTCTTTCTCATGTTCGTACCAGGCGACTGTGATTTCTTGCTATCTTTTTTCCCGCTAATGCCAAACACGAGCAAAGGCATATCTTGTTTTCATCCATTTCTTTCGCCCCTATTGCCAAGGGGGCAAAGGGTAATTACCTCTTTTAATTTTTTTCCCGTTCTGTGCATTTTTTGTTTTTGTACTCTCATGTTATTCCGTGTGAGTGTGTTTTTTTTACCAATGTCAAGTCCGTGCATGGGCATATCTTGTTTTCACTACTCTTTCATCCCTGTTGCAATGGGGAAAGGGGGAATTATGTTGTTATTTTCATTTTTTCGTTTCTTTTCTTGTTTCCCTCTTTTTTTCATGCTTCTACCACGTGACTGTAGGCTCCTGTTATCCTTTTTTTGCGTCTTCCACTTGTCTTCGTTTCTGCGCACCAACCTGACCCCATTGTACAAACTCTCCCTTCCCTTGCCCTGCCCTCGTCCTAGCTACATTTTCTGTATATATATGATCCCGGAAACCAACTTATTCTGTTCTCTGAAGAACGGAAGTCCGCTTTTTGAACCGTCAGTGAACTTTTATTTTATTTCTAATCTTTTCTTGGGTGTGTTCCTGTCTCTCTACTTACCTGATATTTATGTATATATATATTTATGACGCTAACTGTGTATGGGTTTGTTTATTTATTGTTTGTTTTTACTGTCGCGCCACGCCCGGCTGTGTTATCTGCGTTCTAAACGAAGCGCGTCTTATATTCTTTACTTTTGTGCCGCACGGGCTATCACATTCACATAAGCAGACTGCTTCGCCCTAACGTCACTAGCCCAAAATATTCTTCTGCGATCTAGATTGTTCTGGATGGGAATCGAGGGTTCCAGAAACACTTGAGCCGAAAAATAAAAGCCTGCAGACCACACGCCACGGCATTCGATTCCACGACACCCGCCTGTGCAAGTCACTTTGTTGACCACTGCTTCGCCGCCTTTGTATTCTTTTCAGTAGTTAGGGGAGCACAAGCTCCAATAAACTTGTTTCTCCTTCAAGACAACTGCGTCGTCCTTGGCTTCGTGACATCTGGTAGGTGCTGGGTACTAAGCGTTTATGGTCTCTCCGACACCTGGAAGCCGCCGAGCCAGTCCAACCAGAGATTGCTACCGACTGCAAAGATTGCTACCCGAGTTTCGTCATCTGCCAGAAGGGCTCAAGAGAAGGAACGCTGCAACCAACACTATGGTGGTAGAAACAACGTCGCCAATCGTCCTGCAGCAGCCCCGAGAACCGCCATCGTTTCGGGGAGCCCCTGCTGAAGACCCCGAAGAATGGTTGGAGAAGTTGTGAGCGCGTCCGCATCTTCAACAGGTGGGACGACGAAGAAACTTTCCGGCATGTCTTCTTTTACTTAGAAGATGCTGCTCGAACTTGGTTCCAGAACCATTAGAGCTATTTGACCTACTGGATTTATTGCAAAAGGGAGTTTCTTCAGACATTCACTACCATGGCGAGAAAAGGGCCAGCTGCACTTTTACTTGAAACTCGAACGTAGCACCCCAACGAAGGGGTCGTGATCTTCGTTGAGGATATGAAGCCACGTTTTCACCGTGCGGACCCCAAAATGACCGAAGAAAAGAAACTCAGGTTTCTAATGCGAGTAGTGAAGCAAGAGCCTTTTGCTTGTCTAGACCGTAACCCGCCGAAGACGGTGGCGGAATTCGCGTCCGAGGCAGTCGCGATGGAGAAGACGCCAGAAATTCGAACGAGGCAGTACGACCGCCCTATCAACGCGCTGTTCTCGGACACCTTCGGTGCCGCAACTGTAAGCTCCGAGACATTGCGCGATACCATTCGAGCAGTGGTCAAGGAGGAGCTTCAGAAGCTTTCTCCAACGACGCCTCAACCTCAAGTGGCTTCCCTGACTCACGTCATCCGAGAAGAGGTTCAACAGGCGCTGGGAACTTCTCCGCCTTAAGAAGCACCCCGTCAGCCCCAAGCGATAACCTACTCCGCAGTTCTTCATCAACCCCAGCCCTACTCCAACCCGTCTTCAAGAGGCCGAGCCATACCGCCGTCCAATGCCGCCCGCCCGACGCCCTGTAGACCAATACCAGACGCCAAGGAAGACCGACGTGTGGCGAACGCCCGAATATCGCCCGCTCTGCTACCAATGCGGAGAGGCCGACCACATCTACCGTCGCTGTCCCTACAAGAGGCTCGGTTTGCGAGGGTTCTCCATCGATGCCCCACGCCCCCAATACGGCCAGCGCACTGCCGAGATCGAAGAATACCTCTCCAACACCAACCGAGGACCAGCCCGCTTCAACCGTTCACCGTCGCCCTACCCGTATCGGTCACACGACCACCGCAGCACTGCTGACTTCTCACGTAGAAGGTCCCCAGGCCCACGCGGGGAAACTAAAAGCAGGAACTTCGGGAGGTAAAGTTGCACAACGGCGGAAAAATGAAAAACCCTCCAACGACGGAGCGACTCGCCGAAGATCATGATTCACGACAAGCCCCGACCCGATGACCCAATCTAACCCTGACGTGACTCCCGACCACGGCGACAGAAATCGGCGCCACGTGTACCCGACATCACGAAACCTGCCGATGAGAATACCACGAAGACCACGGCGCACAGTGCCCGACCGCTAACGCGCAGAAGCCGCAATACGACGCCCCGACGTACCCGGAATTCGAAGAAGGCAGCGTCCGACGTTCAGCTGTCCATCGACGGTATTGAAGTAGTCACACTCATAGACACGGGAGCCGACTACTCAGTAATGAGCGGACCATTTGCGTTAAGCTGAAGAAAGTTATGACCAGATGGGACGGGTCCGCACATTCGCACAGCAGGAGGCCACCTCGTGACGCCAAGTGGAACGTGCACATCGCGCGTCACCATGGACGGCACAACGTACCCTGCGGCGTTCGTCATTTTGCCGAACAGCTCCCGTGACGTAATTCTTGGAATGCACTTTTTGATGGCAACGGTGCACTAATTGATTATAGATCAAGTCGATAATTTTTCGTCCGATCACTCTACGACGCCGGAACCAAACCCCGAATACCGTGCTGTTTTAAGGATCGCCTATGATCATGTCACACTGCCACCCTCTCAAGCTTGATGATCACCGTCTACTGTAAAGATAATGTTCCTGACGTCCACGCTATCGTAGAGAGTGATCAAATGTTGCTTCTCAACCGTGGTGTCTCTGTCGCAAGAGGCATTGCGCGCTTTGCGCAACGCCAATCCCAAGTTTTGGCCACTAATTTAAGCGAGGAATACCAGCATTTAAATAGGGGCGCTGCAATTGCGTTCCTCGAAGAAACGCAAGACGCAAGTGACGCTATCGCGGTTCGCCGACTTTGAACACGCACCCGAAGATACCTTCAAGCTTCCGAATCACTTCGACGTCAATCCGGCGTTACCGCAAGAAGAACGGAAGAAAGTATGGGATTTCGTCCTTCGCGATAGCGAGTGTTTTTTTATTCAACTCAAAACTACGTCAGACACCCGTAGCAAAGCACTGAATAATAACCGAAGATGGAGCCCGACCTACCCGACAGTCACCGTACCGCGTCTCTTCACACGAGCGGGAAGCCATCTGGACCCAAGTCGACGACATGCTCAGCGACGACATCATTCAGCCTTCGAAAAGCCCTGGGCTGCGCCGGTAGCACTGGTGAAAAAAAAAGACGGCACATTAAGGTTTTGCGTTGACTACCTGCTACTGAACAAAATCACCAAAAAGGACCCCGTCAAACACCACCATTATACTCCAATGAAGACAGCGCGTTCTTCGTAGTCGTGAGTGAGAGCGACCTGGCCGACCAGCAGCGTGCCGACCTCGATGAACGCGTCATGATCACTACCTCCAAGGATGCAACGTCGCCGTTCCCAGGGCCTTCAAATGCTACTTACCTGCATTCAGCCTGAAAAACTCCGTCCTCATGAAGAAGAATTTTCAGCCCCGGAACGAGAGCGAATTATATTCTTGTCATCACCGCAGACCTTCGTGACGAAATTTTTGAAGCGTCCCACGACGACCCATCTTCCGACATCTCGGCACAGCTCGGAGAATTGGGAAAATCAAGATGAAGTACTACTGTCCCCGCCTTGCATCCGACCTCACCCACTAAGTCCGGAGCTACCATGACTGCCAGCAACAAAGAACCGCCACCGTCGAGACCCCGCCGGACTTCTGCAACAGATCGGCGTCCCATCTAGGCCCTTCCTACAGATTGGAATGGACCTCTGAGCCCGTTCCCTATATCACGATCCGAGAATAAGTGGATTGTTGTAGGGAAAGAATACGTGACGCGCTACACAGAGACCGCCGCTCTTCCAAGGGGGACTGCACAAACAGTCGCAAAGTTCTTCATAAGCCAAGTTTTGGTGCGACATGGAGCCCCTGAAGTCCTAATCACGGACCGCGGAACGGCCTTTACTGTGGAGCTGGTGCAAGAGATATTACGCTACAGCAACACGGATCACCGAAGAACGACGCCGTACCACCCCCAAACGAAAGGACTAACGGAACGCCTGAAAACTGAATCGCGAATATGCTGTCGATGTACGTCGACGTTGAACATAAGACTCTGGAAGAAGTGCTACCGTAAGTCACCTTTGCGTACAACACAGCTATCCAGGAAACTACGCAGAAACTCGAGCTTGTCTACGGAAGACGGCCGACTACGATGCTCGACGCCATGCTTCCGCACGTAGAAGACCACGACCTCAACGCCGACGTCCAAGGATACCTTCAGCGTGCGGAGGATCCCCGCCAGCTGGCTCGAGTTCGTACAGCGGACCAGCAGCCGGTGGATGCCGGGCGCTACAACCTCCGACGCCGAGACGCCAAATACCACCCAGGGGATTGTGTGTCGGTTTTGACTCCCATCCGTCGACGCGAACTAAGTGAGAAGCTTCTGCGACGGAATTTCGTACCCTACCGGATTCTACGACATGTCGGCCAAGTTACCTACGAAGTGATCTCCGATAGTGATTCCGGGACATCACGACGACGCACGCTGACCGAAGTCGTCCCCGCCGTTTGCCTGAATCTTACTATGCGAGATGACGGAATTTTTTTGTTGTTCTTTCGAACTGTCTTTTATGTTTGCATCGGGTCGATGCACTTTTAGAAGAAGGGGGGGGTAATGCCACCAACCATGTATGCGTTTGTTTAGTTACTGTTTGTTTTTACTGCCGGGCCACACCGGGCTCTGGTATGTGCGTTCCAAACAAAGCGCGTCATGCATTCTTTACTTTTATGCATCATGGGCTATCACATTCAGATAAGCAGACTGTTTTGACCTAACGTAACAAGCTCAAAATAATCTTTTGCCATCTACAATGTCCTGGATGTGAAGCGACTGTTCCAGAAACACTTGGGCCGAAAGATAAAAGCCTGCAGAGCAGACGCCGCGGCATTAGATTCCACGACACTCGCCTGTGAAAGTTACTTTGTTGAACGCTGCATCGCCGCCTTTGTGTTCTTTGGAGTTGTTAGGGGAGCACAAGTGAGCTCCAATAAACTTGTTTCGCCTTCAAGACAACTGCTCCTTGGCTTCGTGAAAAAAAAATATAGATATATATATAGCAATTCTTTCTGACTCAAAAAAAAACGCATCTGTTTCTATGACCCACCACAACCCCCCCCCCCTTTGCTTTCTAAGGTTTTCTTGACTGCCAACCCTTATTTTCTGTGTTATTTCACCGAGCCCCTCATTTCCCATTGTTGGATTCGCTACATGTTAAGCGAGGGCCTCTGTTCTGGCAGTCTTGGTGCCAAAGGAAGCTTAAGAGGGTTCAACGCTGGTCGACCACTCTCTACATTTCGTAGGCACTCGAGTCATAGCTCCGGGGTTTAAAAACAACGTACTCTTAACCCCGTGTTGTCCGAGCTGCGCTGGCTACCACCCCGAAGCACAGGAAACAAAAAATACCTTAACATAAATACCCGAGAAACTGGTGGAGAAACAGCCCCGCCGGTAGCGTAGTGGATATCGCACCAGACTGCTATTCGGGAGGTCGTGGGTTCGGATTCCCACGTCGGCAATTTTTTCACCAATTTCTTTGTGACACAAAAAATTCTTAATATGTTTCTATGACGCACCACAACCTCCCCTTTGCTTTCCGAGGTTTTCTTGACTGCCAACCCTTATTTTCTGTCTTATTTCACCAAGCCCCTCATTTACCATTTTCTGATTCGCTACATGCTTAGCGAGGGCCTCTGTTCTGGCAGTCTTGGGGCCAAAGGTAGCTTAATAGGGTTCAACGCTGCTCGACCTTTCTCGACATGTCGTAGCCACTCGAGTAAAGGCCCTGAGATTTAAAATAACGTCCTCTTTACCCCGTGTGGTCCGAGTGGCGCTGGGTATCACCCCAAAGTACAGGAGACAAAAAATACCTTAACATAGCCCCAAAAATTGCCCCTCATTTCCCAATTTCTGATTCGGTTTACATATATATATATAAATATATATTGTGGGCATTGGGGGTGTACTGTTGTGATATTTATGCGTGGAAGCGACATGACCATTGTTATATCCAGTGTGGAACACGGCGGGTCAATCCCTCTGTTCCTTCTACCCATCCAAACCCATCACTACTGTCATCTGCGTATAACCATCATCATCCCCGGACAGTTCCGTCTTTCGCTGGCCTGTGCTCGGGAGCCTAATTAAAAGTTGTCCTTCAGCACCTCGGAGCTCTGTCTCTGACGTGGTGGAGGGTGCGCTCAATTCTTCCGTCTACCTCCCTCGGTTGCACCGCTGGAGCTTCAATCAGGTCGGCGACTGCCGGAGGCAGACATCCCCATGCAGCACGAAAGCAGCCGTGGTGCTTCCAACGCAGCAGCTCCTGCTCTGCCTGCCTTCACTATCACCACTACCCAACGTGATCCTCTGGACTCGCTGGCCTACGGGGCGATGATGTGGAAGAATGGCTCGACCACTTCAACCAGTGAGTTCGTACAACCGGTGGGATGACACGTTCAAACTCCGCAACGTTGCTTTTTCCCTAACCGAAGTAGCGAAGACGTGGTTCTTCAACAATCGGGACACCTTCGATGATTGGTCAGCTTCACCAAAGAGTTACGCAAGGTATTTGGTACATCGTCTGGTCGCTCTGCAGCCAAGAAGAAACTTGACGCTCGGGTGCAGCACGCGGAGGAGACATATGCAACCTACATTGAGGATGTCCTCGCGCTGTGCCGTCGAGTTGATAAAGATATGCCCGAAACGGACAAGGCCGGCCCCATGGCCGGCAGCCTTGAGTGCGTTATGACATTAAAATGTCGTTTACAGATACTGTGTACTTGGGAACTTTTGGACGAGTACGTTAGAACTAAGTTAGTCTCTTGGTGGTTTTTTTTAGTTTCAGTCAGAATGTCTTCTCTTTGAAATTGCGTGCTCGGTTATCCGCATCGTCAAATTTTTTCTTCGAGATAATTTTGACGAATCAGGGAGGTCTTGATCTCCTGAGCATGTTTTTCGAAATCGTACCCTCTAGTGCATGTCCTGCGGTACCGGTGTGCCTGTGGGTAAGGTATACTTGTTTTACATGGGCGGGATGGCGGCTGTGAAGTGAAGATATCGTTGGTGGTCAGTTGGGTTCCTGTGTAATGTTGTTGAGACTCTCCCTTGGTCCAATATGAGCGTGACATCCAAAAAATGTATGGTTTTAGTTCATATCTGATAGGCCAGTTTATTGACGGATGCCGAGAGTTGGTTTCGGAGATAAATTCCGTGAAGCTTGCTCAACACTATTCCAAATGAAGATTTCATCGAGGAATCGTTTATAAAGAATAGGCTTTGTACAGCATTGTGCAATGAACTCTGTCTTTAATGACACCTTAAAGATATTGGAGCATTTAGGTGCCGTTTTGGTGCCCGTGGCTGTGTCAGAAATTTGGAGGTAGTGGGTGCTGTCGATTTCAAAGTGATTGTATTCAAGGACGAGGTAGAGGAGTGGTTTTCACTGTGGCAGGGATTACGTCCAAGCAGAAATTGGAGTCACTGCATAGCATGAGACTGCGGCAGGATGCCATGAGAAAGAGGTATGTTAGTGTACAGGGACGTAACATCCATGGTGACAGAAAAAGTGCCGGTTGGGACCTCGAGGCCTGAAACCTCGCAGAGAAAGTGACCTGTATCCTTTACGTGTGAGGGAAAAGTCTGGGTTATGTCTTTTATTGCGCGGTTAATGAAAGTGGATATTTTTTCTGTTGCTGTTCGATTCTGCTTAAAATGGGCGACCAGGCTTGCTCTTTTTGTGTATCTTATGAAGGAGAGGAACGTCGTGGTTTAGAAATATGTGGTAGCACCGCTTCACACCTCCGATCGGTTATCTTGCCATCACGCAGCAAGGACTTAAGTGTATCCACTATTTCCTCTTGAAATTGCGATGTTGAGTCGTCTGTGAGCTTGCGGAATAAAGTATCGTCTGCTAGCTGTCGCTGTCTTTTCCTGAGATAGTTAGTCTTGTTCATAATCACTGCAGCCTCGCCTTTGTCTGTAGGTTTTATTAAAATACGACTATGACCACTCAGGCACTTCAGTGCTTCACTCTCGTTCCTAGCGAGGTTGCCGCGGATGGACAGCATTTTTAGAACTCTCTGATTATGCATTTTGCACGGCTGAATTGCATAGATCCAAGTGCTTATCGCGTTACTTGTTTGTGTTCACATTTTGTCTCAAGGGGCAGGAAGTAATTTTTTGCTTTTAATGGGACACCCGTGACAGTATTCCCGAAGGCGCAGGTTTCTCGCAAAGTTGTCGAGGTCCTCTTATAGTTCGAATTCATTAACGTTTCCCGATGAAGGGCAGAAGTTTAGGCCCTTTGACAGTAGTTCGATTTCCGCTTGTGAGGGCTCTCTCCTTGAGATTTTCACAATGTTAGAACGCGGGTGTTTCCGTTGAGTGGGAGACGGCTGTTTATTTTGGACGTTCAAAACTTTAGAGCACTAAAGGTTGTTTTTTGAGAAGGATAGAATCTAAATTTCCCCAGTCGTCCACCTAGCAACCATGGCAAAAGAGCCGGTGTCCCCGCCAATTGAAATGTTGTCTCGTTCGCATTTTGTTTTTTTCCCTTTCGGTTTTCTGCAATTTTCCTTTTGCCTTTCGGTTTTCAGCAGTCTTCCCTTTTCTGTCATCATATCTTTTCAATTAAGATTATTTCCGGATTAGATAGAATTTATTCCTTGCATTTTACAAGTTCAGCTGATCTGTCTTCATATCTTTTCAATTCAGATTATTTCCGGATTGGATAGAATTTCCTCCTTGCGTTTTACCAGTTCAGCTGATTTGAGATAGTCTGCATTCCAAACTGCTGTGATTTATGAACCACTTTCTTCAGGCTCATGGACGCGTGAATTAAGATCTTTTACCACTCCTTTCGTTCGGTGTCACTAAACGTTGACATTGAAGGTGATAGCAGGAGCCAGAGGCCTTTGGGTGATCTATTATTCTTCACGTGGAAATTTAGATAGCAGGCATGTGAGGTAAATCGTACTTTTTTTCCGCAGTTTACTTACTGATAGGAAGGATTTGTACCAACTCACGTGGGAGCGGACATTACCTGTGCCTCCGCGCTGTCAAATTCTGGCACCCGATGGCTCCGCGCAAGTCACCCGGCCGTGGGGCGTCGCAAGGGCCTTAGCCATGCGCCGCCCACAATTTTGCAGCTCAATTTGTCTTTTTGTGACTGTGGGAGCCTCTGTGGGAGCACAGGAAAGGCCAAAAGTCCCTTGATGGCCGGGGTAACTGCACAATCTCAAGCGGGGTCCACCCACTCCCGTGTGCAGCTGGCAGCATTCCTAAGATGATGCGGGTGGCTGGTCACAACGGGCACTCCTTCGTAGCCAGGATGGAATCCCTCTAACGCGAACACACGAACCGATGGCAGCCATTCCATCCCGTGGTCGATGTAGTGGACTTTCTGGTTACGGTGGCAGTACTTTCTGAGCAACGCGTTGAGCCGGCAGGCCTCGTTGTTGTAGCGTTGCACGGTGCTTCTGTCAGCGCCCCACGTCGGCGGGTTGGGGTCTGAGGCAGGAGCAGTGCGGTTAATATATTCACCATATCCGGGCGTTCATGGTGAACAAACTCCAGTACGTCCCGGTACAAGTCGTATATGCTCGCTGCGGATCAGTGTCCTTTCATGATGTCGTTTGCACCGACGTGGAGGACCAATGCGTCCGCTGTCAAGGGAATGAAGTACAGTGCGGGCCGATAGTCACCGATGGTAGCATCAAGTGGGAAAATAAACGCCGGTGTTCCGTGCCGGAGGGGCTCAATATTTGTCAAAAAATGCTTGACTTCGGAGTCACCAAAGACGACGGAAATTGCGAGTGTTTTAGGGTATCTCCACGTCAGGTTCTCCATTGCGGTGCGGGCAGTAGTCGTGAGAAATATATCAGGTAATTAGTTACGGACTACCGTAGCAATACATCAAAACTTGAGAGCAGACACTTGAAGAATAGTGAACAAGGATTTTACCGTTCCTAACAGTTTCGAAAGGCGGACCTCTCTTCTTCGTGTGTTATATTAGAAAGGAGAGAAAAACGCTTATAAACAGTTTTCGTCCGAGGGCTTCCCTTTCTTCTCACCACCGGTGAGGAGAACCCTCGAAATGAGTAAAAGAGCGGGAAAGTAACAATAACAAATCGTAATTATACCACATAAGGTTGGAAAAAAATAAAAGACGAAAGAAAAGAGGAAAGTTAGAAATGGGAAGGAAGCACAGTTGCGACGTTGATAGAGGAGAACTGATGCATAAGGTTAAACCAATGTACGTCTAGAGAAAAAAAACGCCGTGCTGCATCTGGGTGTGGAGAGATAGAGATACATAACATCTGGAGTGTAGGCTCCAAAGCCTGAACGAAAAGGCTCTGTATGGCAGAGACGCATGCCAACCTCTGCCTACGGGTGATCAATGGTAAGAAATCAGAAAACAGCATTTGTTAATGGCGGTTTGCAACCTTTGTGAGACAGAGACAAGTGCCACATGGCCCGCAGGTGGCTGAAGGAAGCTTAAAGGAAACGAAACATTCTTACACACACTTGGAAAAAAGGGTCAGGGAGGCCCCAGTGCGCAGAGGCTCGTACGGGTCCGTCAGAGTGAAATGATCCGGAAAGTTTGCGTAGAAACCAATTTACGCCTCGCAGAAACCACAGGTGGAGAAGGATTTATTACCTCACCGCCAACGGAGGGGTCATTTCCACGCGGAACGTCCCGCACAGCTCCCCCCCACACACACACACACACTATCCCCTTCGTCTCACAAATGCCGGCACAACGCGGCTCCTTTCAGGGCCGGAGGATGCGTTCTACAAACTTATAAGAGCGAAAGAATATAAGAAAAAACGTATATACACCATCAAATTTATTACATGGCGAGCCTTTCTCGCTCCACCACAACATCTCAGGGACGTCAATTTCATCAGCGACTCCATCTCCCTGAGGTCTCATTCATGATTCTCGTTATACCTGCTGGTATGGGGTGCGCATGCCGGACTGATTATGAGGGCCTGTATTTAGGCAAATGAATTATCCAGGAGTAGGAGATGCCTAGACAGCCGAAGGCGGGGAGGCCTTTCACTTGCGACTTGGGATTGGTAAACCTTTTGTGCAAAACTGTTTTTGTTTCACCAATATATCCTTCTCACCGACAAGGCAACGAAGTTTGTAGATTACATTAGGGGTGTCACAGTTGAGGTTGTCTTTGATTTCATATTTAAAGGTTTGAACTGATGCCTGGGCAACCTTAGTGGTCTCCAAGGTGGGGCGCAAAGTTTAGAGCACGGCTTGCCTCATTACCGGAAGCCTAGAGTTCACTCAGGTGCTTCTGTTTTTGCCCTGACGAAAAGGTCCTTCAAGTTTCTGGACCGTCTGTACACAACACGGGAGAGGGGGCGCTGAAAAAAAAACGCTCACATACACTCACTCTGCCTTATGACATTAAATTCTCGTCTCAAGATGTTGACTTCGAAAGTTTTCGATGGGTACGTAAGAACTAATTTAGCCTCTGGTGGCTTTTTTGGGGGTTTTCAGTCACCGTGTCTTGTCTTTGTAAATTGCATGCACGGTTGATGGCATCGTCAATAGTCTTTTCCAGATATTGTTGACCAATCAGGGAGGTCTTCAGCTCCTCAGAATGTTTTTCGATATCGTCCCGTCCATAGCATACCCTGAAACCAGCTTGTCCATGTGCAAACTTTGTCTATAAGCTTTGGTTACTACAAAAAATTGTTACAAATATTCTGGATTGCTTTAACCATTGTGTCCGGCTCTGGGCAGGTCTTTACATCAGCTGTTTTTTGCATCTGACAGCTTTTTCAGTTTTTATTTCTTTTTCAGAAGGAAAGTTCCCTTCGCACCCTGCCTGCAATATTTTCAATAACGTTGTTGGCGTGGAAGCATATGGCGAGCTTTGTTTCCTTGCGCCCGTAATGTTTTCAGGTCAATGGGGCTTTTTTGCGTATTGTTTCGAAATATCTTGACCACAGTAGAATGACCCGCAATTTTCAAATTTTTAAGCGTGCTTTAGGACTTGGAAGTAGCGCGACATGTGGGAAGACCATATCTCTAATCAGTGTTTGTCACATCAGTAGGGCAGTTGCTTTTTATGGCTATGAAATGATTGTACACAATCTAAAAAAAACACTCAACGTTGGTTGCACTTTGAGTTGATTTATTAGCGTATATGCTTTTGTGTGAACTATGATATTTTGCAGTTCGTATTTATCATTACCCAAAAATAAATTTGTGTTAAGAATGTCACAGCATTTTTTATTGCTGCATTAAAATTTCTACCTTTATAAGTTAAGAAAGTACAAGGGTAGCAATCGAGCATGTATTTACTTTTTTCTTTAAACCGCATCTTTGCTGTACTCTAATTTAAATGAAAACGGAAGTAAAGACACCATTCTGAGCTTTAAGAAAGCGACCATTGTACTTCGCAATACCATCCAAAATTTCAACCTTTCAACCTTAAAGAACGCTCTTTAAGGGTGATTAACATACAGCTCTTTCTTTTAGTAATGGCTCCAAGACGTTCTGTGAGCGCAAAAAAAAATATTTTTCGCCAGACTCAATACTGCCTTGGGGGACCAAAACCTCCCTTCCGGGTTTCTAAAAGCTACCCAAGAAAGCATTAAAGTACTCCCATAGGGTCCCTAAACCTCAGTAAAAACTCCAATAAAGAGAATAAAATGCTGTCTGAAACCGTCCAAAACCACCCCCAACTTATATATATGCTCCCCCACGGGAGCGAGAATATCCTACTCAACCACTGAAACCTCTATGAAGATCTCTTAAAACAGATCCTCAGGGAGTAAAAAATTCTACTTTAACACCCTCAAATTCTCCCAGCATTTGTAAATGCTCGGTAGAGCACCACTTTACATCTCCTAATTACCGATTTTCTTTCTCCTGTTTTGAGGGAATAAACCAAACCTACCAACACACATTTTCTAAACAACACTCCGACTAGAAGGATCAATGGAGGACAGGTGATTTAGACCCTCAAGCGAGTATATATATTTTAAAAATGTACCGAAAATGCACCTTTCATTTTAAGATATTTAATGTGTACAAAGTTGAGTTCAAGTATAAAGGAGATTTATATCCAAAGTAGCAGTATTTGCCTTTTGCTAACGCTTCTTAGATTGACGGCAAAACGTCTTGCAGTTCAAGTATATAGCCCCTCCTACTATATTCAACAACAATCTTGCGCCCTCGTGATCTCTTCAGCGACTTCGGATGGCTCCTGTCCGGCTCATATTTTAGAAATTCGTCGGGCTTGGGCCGGGCTGAGGCTCACATATTAGGAATTCGTGGTGCGCCACCCGGTTCCGGGGTCACATTTTAAAAATTTGTGGTGCCAGTGCCGGGCCTGTGCCGTTCGGGCGGTGCCTATAAATCACGGTTTGCGGAGCGCCTTACGTCACCAAAGCATTATTTAATGGATCTGTCAGTGGTATACAAAAGACAGGACAAAAAAAAAACTGCCGAAGCTACCGAAAAAGAATTGTGTGAGAATTTACTAAAAACCGGATATTAGCGCCCAGCGACTATTGGTCCTAGCACTCCCCTAAAACAGAAATACGGCAATCAGTTTGGAAGTTACTGGGATATTGTACAGAATACACGACAAATGTCCAGGTGTTACTTATTACACTGGAAATCATCACAATATCCACAAGAACACAGTGATTTCCAATAACAAAGAGATTGCTAGTCAGTAGAAAAAAAAGACTTTCATTTAAAAACACCTGAGGAAGAAGCATTTTAAATTACGCCCGCATAAAAAAAAACCGTGCACAAATGTTTTGACTACTGAAAATGTCGGTTTTTGTATTATAACAAGCGTACAGCTTCGCAATTTTTTTTCCACACCTCTTTTGTTTAAAAGATCCTAGAGGGTTTCAAATCTAACAAACGTTACAAAAAGTAGCTCTTCAGCATCAAACCGTAATGAAATTGCAGTCGTAAACTAGGGCTCCCCAATAAATTGCTTTCATATTTAAGTCACAATCTCTGGATCAAGATTTGCTATTTTGCATTTTGGTTTTCACCCCGTGTTGAAAACTTCGATAGTCCGCGCCCATCGCGGTAATCACAGGCAAGGCAGATGGGCTCTGCGAAACCCTGACGATGTCTGAACCAGCTGAGGGGCTGAATGGGGAATCAACACCGGAATGTAAGCAGAGACGACTTGGCGGCGGTGGCTACGCCAGCACTAATCGGTCCCCATATGAGATTTTTCTTATATGCTTTATGTAGAAAAGAATAAGTTATTGAAGTCGCCGCCTGCAGTTAACGAAAGAAAGTCTTCGATAATTTCTTGCTGGTACAGGTGCCCCCTGCTTATGGGACCCCTACGTTCCCTGACATGATTTCCTGGGTTGCGCTGTAGTCGTGCGTTCAATGGGTTGAGCCACTGCCAGGCGCTTGTTGGCTCCCTTGCGACGGCGTTCCAGGTGGTGCTTGATGGAGGCGGGGATGGCGGTTTTGTCTTTCCGAGGCGGAAGTCTTACAAAGGTTTATTCTCTTCTTGCTTCTTGCAACTGCCGAACCGTTGACGCTGATCTAGCACTCCCTGCGTTTCAAGCATCGGGCAGTGCTTATCTATGTTTCTGGGTCAATCGGCCTTGGGTAAGGAGGGTACCGTTTGCGCCTCCATACTAACACCTGTTCTTCGTTGGTTCGGTGTGTGCGTGGTTTAGGTAAAGTTCGGGGTTGCACCGAGGATCCTTTAGCGGGATAGTTTATTGTTCGAGTGGGATCTCTCTGGGGTTATTGCGGCCTCAGGGAGGTCGGATTGCGGCATCGCGGGTGAGTCGTTTTGCGCTTCAGTTATCCGGCGTTAGTTGTAGTCTTGTGGAATGTTAGGGTTGTACCTTTTCACGAAGCATGCGTGCTAAGGGCCTATTCGATTGTGCAGTATACGTGAACATGCCTGTTGCGAATCAGTTTAGGGGTCAAATGCTCAGCGCTGGTGATGCTAAGAGGAGAAGCCCTGGAAAATGGCAACACAAAGTTTTACTTGCGGGGAATTAATAATAAGATAAAATATATGTTGAATCTTTTAGATGGAGAGACCACGTCATCCCTCTCTGTCGCGAACGTTAGGCGGGACTTATTCCCAACTGCGTACACGGAGGTTCCAGGATATCACTCGCACACTCCCAACCATTGTTAGCGCTCTGTAACCGTCGCAGTGGTAACGTTGCTCGCTTAAATAGCGGCATTCCTTTTCCTGCAACGGCTTTTGGATGTCCTCTGCTGTTGGCATCTTTTCACCTTCATTCCGGTTCCGTTCCTTTTGCATTCGTCACAAGCTGCACACCCTATTGAACAACGCGCGCAATGATTAGCTGAAGTTACCGGACCTGTACACATAACATGCGTCTAGTGTCGGACGCAGGTAGTTAGCTGCGCACTTTGATGTGACGTCTTCGCAGCAACATCGGCAGCGTTTAGAGAAAATATCTCTACACTTTCCAAGACAGCTTTCTCTACTCTTCTCTGCAACCGGTCCCTCAGTGATCTTCGTCGCTCGCCATGTGGACGCATACACGCCAAAGGTTTGGCATCGTTCTGACCTATAGCTTACACATTAGTACAAAAGCAGAGTGAAACATCTCGGGACATTTTCAGAAGGTACGGGTGTTTTTACAACGCTATGTCTCTATGGCTGGCACTCTGTGTTTTCACAGCTCAGCGGTTCGGAGAAACAGACCCACAAACGCGTTTACAGCAGCAAACGGCACACCGAATGACCCCACGCATTGACGGATTCTACAGGGGGCTCGAGGATCCGAGCACCATCTCCTGTTTTCGGGAGGAGGCTCTACCCCTGGCGATGCAGATCTCATCCAACCCTCTACTCCCCGAGTTGCCATTACGCATGTATGTATGTAGGCATGCATGTATGTATTTTATGTATGTATGTATGTATGTGTGTATGTATGCATATATGTACGTATGTATGTATGTACGTACTTAACATGTATGTACGGATATGTAATGTACGTATGTTTGTATGTATGTATGCATGTATTATGTACATACGTACGTATGCATGTATGTTAATGTATGTATGTATGTATGAAGCATGCATGTATGTATGTATGTATGTACGTACGTACGTACATACGTACGTATGAGCAGGAGGTGAGCGCATCTTACCACCATCATCATCATGGGCTGCACGTCACGGGGGGTGAGCCCCCCCGGGAAAATTAAAACTATTTGCCTGTGCTCTATTGGCACGTAAGTGGGCTGTGAGAGGGCACGTCTCCTCCCTCTATGTTTGAACTCACGAATGGGAAGACTGCAATGATAATTTTTTTATAAAAAAAGTATTTACATTATTTTGTCTGCCTAGCTACGCACTTCGTTTGCGTCGCTGCCAAGTTGGCTCACGCCACAGCGATCATTTTGCTATCGCTCTACCTGAGAATAAAATCATAAGTTCGCATATTTGTCACATTATTTAAAGCAGGAGTCAGTAACCTCCTGAGAGGAAGGGAAGTTAGATGAAGCCGAGAGGAAGGGGGTGTAGGGAGGCAAGGGGGTAGGGTGAGGGCGGGAATTTTTAGGGAAGCAGAAAAAACAAATTCGCGAATTGACTGTAAAAAGAAAAACTCGAATAGAAATCAAGTTTAGTTTGAGGTGTTTCGATATTATAAACTGTATCCCCTTTTTTTACCTGTGCAAACAAAGGCAGTGAAAACGCTTTCTTTTTCCCGTGTAACCCCCTTTGCGGCCAATACTGCCATGTCGGCCTGCGCTAATGTAGTCACAAGGAGAGGGGCGTGGTTGTGACGTTGTGCCAGAGGCAGCAAAATACTGCTCCGCGGGCATTCCCAACCCCTGATTTAGAGTTTTTTGCTGTTTTACCTTTAACGTACTGCTTTGGGATTTTTTTGCCTTTCGTTTTTGTTTTAATACCCTTCTTCTTCCTTTCCCATGCTTTCTCATTTTGGGAACGCCGGCCCAACGCCCGCAGAGGCGCAATACTGAGCTCCGTTAGCGGCAGGTAGCACAAAGGAGGCCATTAGTGCCGATTCCCAATAGGGAAAGATATCCGTCTCACTCGGCTCGCCAATGTTTCGATGCTATGCTCCGTCTCTCCACTTTCACCGAAAGCATCGTCTTCTTGGATTCATGGGCTAGGCTAACCGCAAACTACAGAGGAGCCTGCTGCCAGACACACGGGAAAAAAGGAAATAAAGAAGGAATGTAATTTACAAGATCGAACGTCATGAAAATGCAGGTACGTGTGTAGTACTTCTTTGAATATTAGCGCACAGGAAGTGTTCATGGCTTTGTATTTGCGCACTTCTGGATGCAGCAGTGTGGGGGTCCTCACCAAGTGGGGTCCTGAATTTGCAGCTGTAATTGTGTTCCGGCCGGGCTGGTTTCGGGGTGGGTGCTGCACCGCCTTGCGCACGTTGCCCTCGGGAAGCTTGTTTCGGTCCTTGGCGGGCCTGGCATTCGAGGTTGTCGGTGCGGTTTTGTGATGTAGTCCAGTCAAATCGGCTGGCCCCTCGCACAGAGCCTTGATCGATTTTCCTTACTCCGAGACCACCTGGGCATACGAGGGGGATCGCTTGTGTGGTTGAAATCGTTTTAGGTAGTCCGCGGAGCCCGTGGGGTGAGGGCCCTCCCACACTAACACCGGGTGTGCACGGGGGACCATGAGATGGATTTTTCGTGCCACAGCTGGAGTAGATTTCGAGGTCTCTGATGTTTGGGCACCTATTTGCCAGTGCCCGACTTTCCAGCAGACCACACATGCCTCCGTCTTGCGGCGAAAGGGCTTGCAGTGGTATATCACTGCCCTGTGTCTCACCAAGAAGAATACACGGAGGCCTTCGAACAATATTTGTGCCATGCTGGAGCTGTTCAAACGTTTGGCATCAAGGATTGGCAATTGCGAGTTGTAAATAAAAATGCTGTCGCGCACTTGTCCTGGGCTGTCTTCCTCTAGAATATTGAAGATGATTCCCATACTGGTATTTGCTGGAGCGGACACGTGAGCTGCTATTTTATATCGGTGACAGCGAAGCATGAGACATTTATTTCCGGCATATCTGGTGGGATGGTCTTTATAAGGTGTGCTAATAAGCAGCTACCTAGCCACATGGTGTATCCGGATTTGGTCCTCACGGTTCGGCACCACTGCCAGTTGGGCCAGGATGGCTTCGGCTAACGTGGCTTGCGCTATAGTCGAGAGCGCAAGTCCTCCTCGAGGGCGCAGGTCGATTTTTACATCGAAACGTTGGAGAGGCGAAGCCGGCAGCGGTCTAAGCGTGGAACGCTTTATGTTTAGTTTTGACGCATGTGCAGATCTTGATGTCTTTGCGCCCCAAGTCGACGCACGTGCTTGATGTTGGCCTGTTTCGGGGGCGAAACGTAGCCCATCCGGGTTGCTGTAGCTCCTCGGGGCCCTTTTACGTTCCCTGTTGTCCCAATCCCTAACCACTGCCTCCGCATCGAGCCAGCATGTTCTCCCCATCCCTCCATTCCTTGACATGGTTGAACGCACAATTAACGTACCGCAGTTGCAACGTTACGATAGGTATTTTCATTGAATAATCGAAAGAATGAAGGGTTCCACACGACATTCATAACAGCCACCTGCGCCGGCAGCTCAGGACCTTTCAGCTTGTGAGTTGCGTTCTCTTTTATTACAGTCATCATCCTGCATGCAGTAGATGGGTTACTGTTGTGCCCCTATAGTCAACGTCAGCCATTTTAGCGGCGTTCCACAATGACGCCTCAGTTGGACCTACTGGTTTGAAAAAAACTGGGTATCCAATCCGTAGTTGTTTCCTGTGGCCTGGGATGTCGTCAAGCACGGCAAAATACTTTTCATCATGTGCGAAATGCCACCACAGGAAACGCACTACGTATTCCCCAGTCGGTCCACTACAACCAGTTCCCAGCCCGCATTCGCCTTTTGATACAGTGGGCACTGACCTGTATGGACCAATTGTACGCACACTGACAGAATACGGCTGGATTGTGAGGGTGGTCAACCATTCGACCATTACCAGGAACATTACCTCTACCTCATGGATGTGGTCAAGAAAATGTAAATTTTGTGCCACAAAACTAATTGTTCCGTCACGGTGCACTTCGCATCTTTTAGAGCAACGGTGGCATTGAGTTTTATTCCAAATGCTGGATGAAGTGCTTCCACCAGCAAATACTGTAAATAAAAACCGCAAGTAGTTACCATCCTCAAACCAACGGCATCACCGAACGAATTTGTCGAATTCTCTCTGATATGCTATCTGTATTCATTAAACCTGACCACACCAACTGGGATCACATTCGCATTTTGATACATTCGCCCATATTACTCCTACTCAGCGCACCACACGCCACTCACCTTTCTTCCCAGTGTTTCGACGCTCCCACTCTTTTATCATTGGCACCGCCTTCTTTTCTGCAGTGGACTACCTTGCCGTGCCATTTGTTGGGTGTTGGTCTCTCGGCTGAAGCCCTCTCGAAACCTGGACCATCTTCACGTTGACGCCACGCAGCAAGAACGCCAAAAATCAGTATGATTCCACTCACCACTCCGTTCACTCCTGTCCTGGCGAAAAAGTAAAATTCTGGATGCCAGTAGTCTTCCTCGTACTATGCGAAAAGTCTTTGCATCAGTGCAGTGGTTCGCACATCGCAGTTCAGCCGACATCTCCTGTCAACCATCGAGCGTCTGCGGCAGCTGCCCTTACTGACCGCCGACGGCGAGGAGGTTCAATGGTGCACGTCGCCCAATTGAACCGTTACAGCTATCGTACGCCATAACTCACTGCGTCCAGGAGGCTGCTTCCAGTCGATGGGGAGATAGTGTTATCGTGTGTGGGCGCACATTATGTGCCAGCTATATTTAACACTTTGCCATCTCACTTTTTTGCGCATGCTTCGAAATATAAACTGAAAAAGGCTTTAAGGCGCATGCGCTAGTGCTTTCCAGACATTTCGGGAATACTGCATGGTTATCTGTTCTTGGTTGGCACTGCGTACTGTAACATATATAATTTTTTCTAACGCTTGTCGCCTGCCAGGCTCTGCCTGACAAGCCCGTTGCGGCTTAGGTAGGCCTGATTATGTACACGACTTCTGTTTGACTAATAAAAATTATAATTTCTGTTGAAATTTTACTTGTAGGACAATCATGATGTTGCAAATCAATGTCTGTTGGTTGGAACGATCTGTTATCTTTGCATACCTATCATAATCGTCAACTATACATGATAATCATTGCGGATGGCTTTCTCTGTTGAGCCACTGACACGATGATTAAACGAAGACGACTGCAACTGGTGCCGATATCTGCAAGGTGTTCCACGCACACATCGATATATATATATTTATATAAAGAGATCATGAGGTCCGATTGGCCATTATAAAAATACTGAAAGAAGTCGACTTACACGTTTTCAGTTTTTCGTTGCCAACAGTTTCGGAGTTAGAAAATCCTTTAGGCCTTCTCTGAAGGAGTTTCTAACTCAGAAACTGTTGGCAGCAAAAAATGGGAAACGTGTCAGTAGACTTCCTGCAGTATATATATATATATATATATATATATATATATATATATATATATATAATATATATATATATAAAGGGAAATGAGAGGCTCGGTAAAATAAGACAGAAAATAAGGGTTGGCAGTCACGAAAACCTCGGAAAGCAAAGGGGAGGTTGCGGTCGGTCATAAAACATAAATGAAGAATTTTTTGAGTCAGAAAAAAAGTGGTGAAAAAATGCCCGCCGTGTGGGATCTGAACCCACGACCACCAGAATACCTCTCTGGTGCGATAACCACTTCACTACAGGCGGGGCTGTTTCCGCAACACTTTCTTGGGTATTTATGTTGAAGTATTTTTTTTGTTTCCTACACTTGGGGGTGGTAGCCAGCGCCACTCGGACTACTCGGGGTGAAGAGGACGTTCTTTTTAACCCCGGGCCGTGACTCGAGTATCTACGACATGTAGAGAGAGGTCGACCAGCGTCGAACCCTCTTAAGCCATCTTTGACATCAAGACTGCCAGAACAGAGGCCCTCGCTAAGCATGGAGCAAATCAGAAAATGGGAAATCAGGGGCTCGGTGAAATAAGACAGAAAATAACGGTGGGCAGTCAAGAAAACCTCGGAAACCAAGGGGGGGGGGGGGTTGCGGCGTGTCATAGAAATTGATGAAGAAATTTTTGAGCCAGAAATCATGTATCTTTACTCTGATGAAGGCAAGTCCCGTCGCGGCTAAGTGAGTAAACTTGTTTGTTATCCGTCTTGCTGTGCTCCTACTCTTTACTTATACAATATATAGTATATATATATATATATATATATATATATATATATATATATAGAGAGAGAGAGAGAGGAGAAAATATATATATATATGTATTGTAGTGCGAAAGAGACATTTGGCAGTGACTGCAGTGTTCCCGGTACGCTTCTTTCATGCACAGCTTCTTCGACGCATCTACTCAGACTCGTGGACGCCCGCCGGTTTATCGTGGAAGCGAGCCTGGTGCACTGTCATCGACGACACGTGTGGAGCGGCGGTCATCCTTCTCTCTTCGCACTGCGAGGATAGCCGCACTGGTGCTCCGTCTAGACGGCTTCACTTCGGCTGGCACCACCATAAAAATTTCTAAACACGGGCGTTTTCGCTCTTCGCGCCAATCAGAATGGCAGCCGCCACGACTAGGAATCCAAGCCACGTCCTTGGGCGCAGCCGCAGAAGCTTGCCCACTGAGCCACAACAGCGGTTTTCAAGCGGTATTGCTGCAGCAGTGAAGAAAGACGTGTGTGTTCCCCTCTCGTTATGACGACACCCGTTAGACTGACGCCGACGTAGTTTTAATCCAATTCTAATTATCCAATCATTTATCCCCCTTTCCCCGAGATACCTCCAGCCCCGTACCAATAAAGGATTTTCTCTCTCTTCCTCTCTATCGGTCTTTGTATCTGCGAGACAAACCAACGCCACCTAGATGAGGTTTTCAAGTCAGGGTATGTGGTGGGCCTGCGTTACTTCTGGTCAGGGGTAGCGGGCTGACGCTTCCCTCCGAACGACCTTGAGCGGCCGCGGAGGAAAGGGAGACTGAAACGAATTCTTGGAAGCGGGAGAACAAGTTGACCGCGGGAAGTACGGTCAGGCCCAATTTTCGGCGGTTATTGGCGGAGCACGCCGATCGTCTTTCCTGATTTCACTAAGCGTATCAGCGAAACATTCCAGCGAAAATTCAGTGTGCTGTGCGTACTGTACTGTAGAGTGTTTCGTGATGGGAAGTGCTCAGAGAAAATGCCCCGCAAATGTGTGCCCTGCTGCAATAGGAAGTACTACTCCGATCCAAGAGTGCCGTGTTTGCGTTCCCCAAAGATGAGCTAACGCGACAGCGATTATACGAGCCATACCGAGGGATTACTGCTTCATATCGAAACACTTGACGCAAAGCACATTTTGACTTTGCGACTTATTTCACTTCTACTGGGCATTGTAATGTTGCAAGCACTAATATGTAGTAGAGGTAAATGGTATTGGCGTAGCGTGCATACTGTATCGTTATTTTGCCTTTGTGACTTATTTCACTTGTAGTGAGCATTATAATGTGACATGCTCTAATTTGTAATAGAGGTAACTTGTATTGACCTACCGTGTATACTGCTTTAGGTATGCGAGCATCATATCAGGCCGGATGACAGTCATGTGGACGAAGTGACTGGACGCACACTTACAGCACCACTTTCCCCAGTACGACTGCGCTCAGACGCAGTGCCGAGAATTGAACCGTCATGTACTAGCTACATGAGCAAAGAAGAAACGAGACGAGAGTGCCATAGGCAAACGATCACAGTTAGAAGCTGCGTCCTTGCAAAAAGTGCTCTCTCATTCCGTTCCTACTGCTGCAATGAGGAGGTCTGCATGCGCGGGTCTGCATGCACGGCAATGAGAAGATAAGTGGCTCAGGGGTCGTTTATGCGATACCACTTGCCTGTGGCAAGTATATTTTTGCCAAACGGGACGATGTTTCAATGTCAGGCCTAAAGAACATAACTATTCAAAGGAAAAAGTGACCTGAGCCACTTATCTCCTCATTGCCGCGCATGCAGACCTTATTGTGTCCCTGTGTTTGAGCACACAGCCATCCTTTTCCGACATAAGAGCCAGCAAACACAAGAAATTGTTGAAGCCAGCCACATCATAAAAGCTGGTTCCGATTGCATCAGTCATCCCTCTATCGCCCTGCTTAATCGAGAAGTCGCATATTTAGATGCACATTGAGCGCTATTTCGGTGCCTCTTCTGGGCATGCATGTTGGGGGTGGGAGGGGGGTCTTATCCATGTAGGACGCGGGTATCTTTGCTTATTTTTCGCCATTCGTGAGCCTCAAAGCTCGTTTCGTTGGTTTTTTTTTGTATTTTCGGCTGCGTGCGCCGACAAACTGTGACGCATTGGGGGCGTGGCGGTTGGGCGCTTGGGCATTTAAAGCTTTGAATTGTACAATATAAACTACTTGCGAGCCTGCGCTTGTGCCGTCTTCATGTGTTCTTGTCCCCGTTAATTTGCGCGCAGTTTATTTTTCAAGATTCTGGGCCAAACACACTTCGCGTAATTAGGGCAAAGCACCAGCTGAAGCCTACGAGGAGACAGCGAGCTTCACGGAAACCATCTTGAAATGGTGGAGAGTTATGAACGTGAAAACGCCCTTCAAACGAGTTCGCTTTCGTGATGACTCAAAAAGCCCGTGTTTCCGTCGGAAACGTACGACAAGGTGCCGTTTCTGTACTTCATTGACTGGTTGAAGTACTGAAGAGAAACAGACCGAAGCACGAGGTCGCGGAGCACGAGGTCGCGGGTTCGATTCCCGGCTGCGGCGGGCCGCTTTTCTGATTGAGGCGAAAAGCAAAAACGCCCGTGTGTACGATATTTCGGCGCACGTTAAAGATCCCCAGGTGGTCAAAATTAGTCCGGAGCCCTCCACTACGTCGCGCCTCATCGCCTGCGTTGCGTCGGCGCGTTAAACCCTGCAATCAAAAAAAAAAAAAAGAAACAGGCCGACCACCCTGCTAGCTGACGAAGGAGACGCAGGGTGCTCTACACCAGACAACGGAAGCTCTGAGAGATCTGCAGATACTGCTTTAATGAGCTGCATATGTCGTTCGTCCTGCTTGTTTTCCTAGAAGGGCGCTTTGCTAGGTACAGGGGTCTGGCTGGCTCTCAATATCACGTATCCAAAAGGAAGGTGTAGGAGGTGGAGACCAAGCTGCAGCATCAAAACAGACTACCCCAAATAGGGATGTCATCCGAAAGGACTGGAAGTGAAGCTGACGAAGATCAATATTGGGACGACTTTCATAAGCTAGCAGACGTACCGCGGCCAAGCTCTAATGTCGTTGTCCCCACGCAAGCGCTGTCGAAATTCGAAACAATCGTCCCGGGTCCTGGCTTATGTGGCCCACATACGCAGTGCTCATCACCCTGAAAGTGCTGAATTGTGAAAGTTGCAAAGACGCCCTGACTGTGATGATTGATTGTGGGGTTTAACGCGCCGACGCAACGCAGGCGATGAGGCGCGCCGTAGTGGAGGGCTCCGATTAATTTTGACCACCTGGGGATCTTTATCGTGCGCCGAATCTCGTACACACGGGCGTTTTTGCTTTCGCCTCCATCAGAAAGCGGCCGCCGCGGCCGGGAATCGAACCCGCGACCTCGTGCTCAGCAGCGCAATACCTTAGCCACTGAGCCACCGCGGCGGGTCGCCCTGACTGTGGATAAGAGCATCGCGGTTTCAGCGACCTGGACAATGTACAGCCTTGCAAGGATATTGACAGGGAGGACTTGTTACCCTGCAGTGGCAGCGGTGAACGCTGTGACCACACAACAATGTTGTCGTTGAGGCGCTCTCTAGAAGACCAGAGTTTCCTAAATATCCCAAACCAGCGATTGCTCGTCACTTAGCTAACGTCAGAGCTGCTGACCGACAACGAACTCTTCCGACCTCGACAGCTGCGAACAAGGGCACAAAACTGAAGTTCGTTTAAAGCATAAACTTTAGTGCAGAACCAACATCATTCTGAAAATTTTTTGCCGAGTGCTCAATGACAAACTGTGAGACAAAAATAAGTCCAGAAAAAGGAAACTGCCGACACTTACAAACAAATCAGCCAACGTTTTCAGTGTGCTCTCGAAAAAAAAACTCATTTGTGCGATTTTTCCCTTTTTTGTTTAGTATTTCTTCGAGCTGGAAGCCGGCGCCTGCGGGAAAAACTCGTGCAACTGCTTGTCCATCGCGCTCGCGCGCGCGGAGCAAGCCCACTAGCTCCACGTCAGTGAACAAGCCCCCCGACGCTCCCCCCCTTAAATGGGAGAGGGTGACCCTTGCGGGCCTTTTTAATGTTTACACGGAGCGACTGGGACACGCGTGTGTGGAGAGCACCGGGGACACCACCGTGGAAGCGAGCGCATGGGTACGTAAATTCTTTTCAGCCACTTATGCAGAAAGCATCTAGGCGAGAGAACATACAGGCTGCGACATCCACCATCGCCGTCCTCTCTCACAATAGACAGCAGGGCGGACGCGCAGCGGCGAAGCGTATAGAACAAACACTACCTA
>JABSTR010000177.1:0-36335 GCA_013339765.2 Haemaphysalis longicornis
GGCTGGTGTAAAAGGCCAGGGTGCGATAGCGCATGGCATGAAATTAAGTTCAAAAACTACGGCTGATAGGAAATCAGGTGTAAAAATTTGATTTCGTCAAGAGACTTACATGTGCGCTGTAGAGGAATCATGGGATTATACGCTAAAAACAGTGGTGGGTGTGTGTGGGTGGTGTTCTCTGTATAATTGTGCGAAATGATTGCGTGTAGTGTTGTGGAGTGCTTTACATGTGGTTAGAATGTGAATTACGGATAGGCCACTCCCCACACCTGCTACACAAGCGTATTGGAGATCCCGGAGGCAAATGGAGTGTGTCGAGTGTGTGTGGCCCATCCGTAATCTAGGGCAACTTCGATGTGTTAGTCGTGTGTCGTCCTATGTGTAGTTTTTATTATGTGTAACTTGTTTTCGGCCTGTGTACTCCTGTTGGCTTGCCATGTTTTGCGAAGGTGATGTCTTTTGTGTGTCGCTCGAGGTTCATTTAGGGCATTGATGTTATGTCTACTTTGCTTGTAAGTGCAGCAGCGACGGCCCTATGGTCCGCGGTCTCATTCCCTGCAATTCCAGCATGGCCTAGAATTCATCACAGGATTAGATGAAAATGTGTAGCTTATACAGGTATTATAGCAATATTAACTAGATTTACAACATGGTTTTGTTTGGTCTGTTACAACGATGCATGCACAACGCTCAAAGAGTCTGTAAAGATGATGAAGTTGGGGAAATGTTTTTAGGAATGTGCCGAATGGTGTTTAAAATGCCATACGCTCCAGCAGAAAAGATAGTAGTGTGTATGCTCAAGGATCTGCAAGAATTAAAGTTGGGACTATGAGTTCCGCGAGACACCATAGTTGATGTTTTCGATGCAGCACTCTAAAATTCGACTCATGTATATTTACCCTGCAGGGGCAAAACTGCTGCAGAATCACAATACTCGGAACCCTGTTTTTTTCATTTTCATTAAAGAAATACCACAACAAACATTCTGGAGTCGCTACGGCAGTACACTATCAGAAAATGCTGATGATGTGCATACATCTAAAACAAAACGGAAAGACCTGAAGCTTCATTTCTCACCCTCAGTGAGTAGGGCAAAGAAACAGATGAACGATTTCCGAATACCTCGGTTGTTGACGTTTCGTTCACGAAATGTTTAATAGGAAGGTTATTTAATAAGTAAAACTTAAAAGCATATGATGAGCCTATGTAAGTTCCGGGCACCCTTTGTGACTTTCAATGTACAGACTCCTGGCCGGGCTAGTGCGGTACACACCATAGGTAAGGCGAAGGTCAAAGTGGAGAATTGGATCAAGCATTTTTGTTGTGTTGTTTTTGATGCCGAACCCATACAGGACACTGCCGTAGTCTAACCTAGACCCAACTAAGGCGGTAAGCCACGGAGAAGGAGTTCTTTATCGGCGCCATATGATTGATGGGAGAGGACCTTGAGAATTTTTAGTTTTCAGGCATTGATGTTTAAGTTGTTTATGCGTGGAATGAATGTGAGTTTTTTCATTAAATATTAAATCTTAAACCTCGTACTCCCTTTTAACAGGAATAGATGCACGATGAAGGGTAATCTCAGGGTCCGCCTTAATCTCGCGCTTGCGGGAGTACACACCTCAAGTACTTTTTCCAAGGTTCAGTTTAATAACATTTGTGTCTGCCTATCGAGCAAGTTTGTTCACGGGAAGCTCTACTGAGCTTTCCCAAATTGTTAAGTTACAAGACTTCAAAGATATTTCAACATCAGAAGAGGCAATGGTTTAGTGGCAATGCCTTCCGGAGAGAGTTCACCTTAACAATGAATAGTATACAACTCAACACACCGCATTGAGGGACACCATTCTTCTGCACAAATACTCCAGAAAGTGCACTCCCAACCCTCACTCCAAAGGTGCTTTCGGAAATGTAGCTAGAGAGGTTTTCCAGCATGTTGCCAGAAACGCCAAATACTTGATGTCACTCAAGATGCCGTACCGCCACGCCGTGTCACATGCCTTTATCATGTCGAAGAAGACTGTTAGGCACAATTGGTTAGGATGCAGCATCTTTCACATACGATGCCAACGTAACCAGTTCATCATTGGTATATATCCCTACCCTGAAGCCAGCCTGGCAGCTATCGAGAAGAACATTGTATTCTAAAGAAGTATGAGTCTCCTATTGATCATCTTCTTGAGCAGCTTACAGAGGCAGCTTGTCAGGGCGATGGGACGGTAACTTGCGGGAAAGGAATGGTCCTTCCCCTCCTTCAGAAACGCCACTACGATTGCCTTCATTCAAGACCTTGGAAGACGGCGGCCCGAAAGAAATATCTTGTTGTAGCGGTGAAGGAGTGTGTCAAGTGTGTCAGTGTAAGTGTTGTATCCTAGTGTATGTAATGTTGCCTGCGCCTGGAGCTGAAGGTTTACAATGCTGAGTGCGATCTTTAGCTTATAAAGTGAGAAGGGAGTGCTATAAGAGGAAGTCCACTTCTTATTAGCTCGCGAGGACTTCTTCTCAGAGGAGTTTTGTGTTTTAAAGCGTTGGTGTAGTGTGCTGAACTAAAAACCTGTTCGAAGTGTTATGCGAATGTGTTAGCTTGGTCGCTTGTTGTACTAACAAGGGCAGGTTGTGTGTTTGTGGTCCCTTCAGTTTACATATTTGTCTCTGGACATAATGTGTCCCTGTAAGAGATTATGAATGTAAGGAAGGCACGCCAACTGTCCCTCTTTGCCTCATGGCGCATGCGCTTCCCCTGGGTCTTGGCTTGTTTGAAAGTTATTACGCTATCTGAAGTGGGGTATCAACGAATGTTACCACATGCCTTGTTCTGTACCTCTCGTGCCGTCCCACAGTCCTGGTTCCACCAGGCCTCCTTTGATTACGCGGGGCACCAGAGACCTGGGAAATGGACCTTTCGGCGGTATCAAGAATGTGATTCCTGACCAAATGTGTGGCCTCCTCTGCATGTGGATGTGTTGTCAAGGTTTGGTGTAGTATGGATGTGTCTGTGAATGTGTTCCAATATTATCTCACTTCATTAAACTTTTTGAATGAAGGGGAACTGTTTCTACCTATGTATGAAAATAAGGTAGGGAAGTGGTCATTAGCGTACGGGTTCGGTTCCACCTCCCATTCCAGAGATCGGAAGAGAACTGCTGAGCCAATAGTTAAGTCTAGGTGTGAGTCAGTGCTGTGTGCTATGTTATGGTATGTTGGCTGTTTCTTGTACACAGGCATGCTAGGGATGTTAAGGCATGATAATGATTTTAAACAGGCATGCTACTGATCCTAAGAACCATTCAATGAAGCGAGAACGCGCATCTGTGCGAAACCAGCCAAAGAGTGATTTGTGTTTATTCAGGTCACATAATAATATGTATGGTTCAAGAAACTGATCTATCAGTGTTTCAAAATCACAACTTGTTATTCGATAATTAGGAAGTTTGTATATGGAGCATATTGTTACTTGCCAGTTAAAGATTATCGTTCGCATAGCAACGACCTCAAAGACAGTGATAAGAGTGACTTAATGGCAAGCCTATACTTTTTGGGTTATTATGGCCACACCAGCCGAACTTGCAAACCCATCCCTTCTGAAAACCAGATAATTGATGAGAACGTCGGTATATTTTTGGTTTAAATATGTTTATTGTAAGGAAATGAGATTTGTTTGGCTGACATGCAGAACTAGTATAGATCAAATTTTTTTAACGAGGCCTTTGCGGTTCCACTGGTTGATATTCTGGATTCCCAGTATAGCCATTTGAGAGCAACTGTGGATGTGTGTGTGTGTGTGTGTGGTGTGTGTGTGTGTGTGTGTGTGTGTGTGTGTGTGTGTGTGTGTGTGTGTGTGTGTGTGTGTGTGTGTGTGTGTGTGTGTGTGTGTGTGTGTGTGTGTGGTGTGTGTGTGGTGTGTGTGTGTGTTCAGTTTTGTCTCTTGGAGCATGAACTCTTTGAGGGGGCTTTTTGGCCCTTTCTGTTGGCTTGCACGTCGAAGGCCGTTCCTTGCGCTGTGATGCAGGCAGAAGCGGCCCGACGTCCATCCCATCTCGAGATGTCCTGGGTATGCCCGATAGACTCGGCTCCCTGGACCTGGATGTAGCCCCTTTTCGGGCGCTCTTCTCTTCAGCCACCACTGCCGAAGGCGTCGTGGACGCGACGGGCAGGAGAGATGGCGGGATGACGTTTGGAGAGGGCATGGTTCCGTCTGAGCCCATTTCTTCAAACCTCTCGAGTGTTCTCGAGACCTGTGAAGCATGAGAAGGAGTGACTACTATCCCATCAGCGAGGGTGGCCACTTCAACCACTGCCGGTCCGTCAAGGGGCAGGCGAGGGGGGGGGGGTAGGTGTGGTTGACACAGGCAGCCTAGCGGTCAGTAGGGGCGGCAGCTAGTCAGTTGAGCAGTGCTGCGTTGCCGCCGAAACCAGGCGCCACTCCACCCCCCTGCGAGTAACGTCGGCATACCTTGTGAAGCTGAAGAGTGCAAACCTCTTCCGGGCCTGCAGAAAGCTGCTGTTTTCATTGACTTTCAATGTGAATATTTCTTTTCTTTTTGAACGTTTCCCACAATCGTGAATACGCTGCCTTGGGTCCATGGAAGTTAGGGCAGGTGGAGTTGTTTGCGTCGCAGCTGTCTGTAAGATGGTCAGTTTGACCACACTTTGCACATTTTGGTCTCCCCCGGCAAGATTTTGTGCCATGCCCATAGTGCTGGAATTTGTAGCACCGTCACGGGTTTGGCACGTGCGGGCGCGTGGAACATCGCAGAGCACCTGCCGTCATGGATTCTGGTAGTGGGGTTCTGTTAAAGGTCAAGATTACGTGCTTTGTTTTGATTCTATTGCCGTCTCGTTTTAGTGTGATACGCCCGACTGGTTTTCTCCTTCGTCGCGCAGACCTTCCGGGATGTCGTCTTTGGTTTCATTGATTGTGTCGCGTTCATATGACGCATTGAGAAGAGTTTGGGGTTCGTGTGGCGCTACTGTGATTTCTAGGGCATAGATGTTGGTCTGTTTAAGAAGCTCATTCGCCTGCTCTTTGTGGCGACCTCAATAAATACTTCTCCGGAAGCGAGTTTTTCTTCTTTGTAGTTTTTTCAGCAACACTCTCGATGAACGTTGCAACGAGAAAAACTTATTTTCCACTTACAGGGGCTTCTATGCCAACAGATTGCATAATGAGGAAGCGAGGAAAGTTGTCTTTGCTTCGGAATTCAGTGTTTGGAAAAAGTTTGACAGTTACTTCTTGGCGGGCTCTTTTCAAGGTCCGGTCGTTTGGTTTAGGGGGTTTAGAGAATACTATATGCTATAGTATAAAGCAGGGAATTGGGGTACTTTCTTCTGAAACCTTACCTTGGTAGCTTGAGAGGTCCCTCAGCTCCCTGCATGGTAAACTTCCACCAAAGCTTGACCACGGCTCGGACGGCCATCGTTTGCGGTTTCTGCCCTTCACCTTAAAACATGCCAACACGGTCGGTCACAGCACATGTTTGTGGGCTCATGGTCCACGGTGTCGCCAATACCATCGGCAAGATTACTCAAGGTGCCCTGTGCGGAGGTCCGTGCCCTTCAGCACGTCCACGTAGGTTCACTGTGAACAAAGATATCAAATAAATTACTCTTCAGGATGTCGCTAGACTTCCCAATTTTCTGCTACAAGTCTAAGAACGTCAAGGCAGGTAACCAGCCGTACCGTCTTGAGTAAAACGGGAAATTTTCGCGCAGTTCTTACAGAACCGCTCTAGAATGCCATATTCATGACTCGCCTTGTCGTTTTTTTTTTGTATTTCTTTGTTCACTATTCTTCCTGCCTCATCTGAGTCTTTTTGGAAACTTTCAGCAAGAATGATGCCACACGGAAGGACGCTTTAAAAGTGCATGTGCTCTATCACCCAAGATTTGTATCATTTGAGCGTGGCAAAAAACTACATGCGTGTCCGGAGATTTTAGCAAACGAAAAATATCTTACGTTTAATAAGCTGCGGATGTCTCATCCTGGTGTAAAGATGTTGAATCTGTCTTTCATGCACACATTATTTCTTAAATTTTGTTGAGTGGTTACTTTATCAAAACAAGTACTGTCACATAGAACTACCGCTACCAGTATTACAAATAATGGGTGTAAAGGTATTTTACCCTATGTTTTTTTTCCACTACGCATTACCGCTTGTATATTTGTACCAAATACGAATGGTGCCGCGCGATAAAGGAACCAAATGACAGCATCTCCACTCCGTGGATGATGGCGAGGTTGCAGTATATGGGGACTCAAAATGATATAAATGATATCCAAGTTGCGCCTCGAGTGACATGCGATTTGCGCTCCGACCGTCAATCGGTTCGAGCTGTGAGCTGCACCTTGATTATTCCCTAAGTGAAACTGCAACTCACGGCGCAAATCGAATTTCGCTTGATTTTCGCTTGATGGTGGCGTGCGCACGAACCGAAGCGGATGAACATTCCGAGGTCCTAAGGTACTCCGCACCCTTACCGGTGAGGGAGTAAGCCGTTTTTGACTCTCAGGTACTAACTCACGGTCGCAGCCCAATGGAGGAAAGACATCGGGTCCTGATGGACTGACCGCAGCTTTTTATAAAACCTTTAAGGATGACATTAGCCCTCTTCTACGGAGCGTGTACGCCGAGTCGTACAAAGCAGGACTGCTTCCACGTTCCTTTCCTGTGTCACATACAGTGTTCATACCCAAATCAGAGGACGAAAACAAACTGAGTCGTATCTCTGCGTATCGCCCAATCAGTTTTACACGCGTCAAATATAAGGTGGTCACAGAAATATTAGCTAGTCGTTTGCAGACTAATAAAATATATTGACCGCACCAAACGTGCGGAAAAAAGGGGCAGTCTAGTGACAAATACTCATACTGCCAGAAGTGTTCTCGAATGCTATCACAATATGCAGTGTGCTTTTGCCATGCTACAGATAGACCTGGCAAAAGCATTTGACCGGGTATCCCATGAGCTTATTTTAGTTATGCTGCAGCCTGTGAACGTGGATTCTGTTATTCCCGAGGGAGTGCGCATGGCGTACAATGGGTGTGGTACTCATCTTGTTATAAAAAAATAGTGCGCAAATCTATTTAGGTTGAATTAGCTGTGCGTCAGGGTTGTCCATTGTCACCGTTGCTTTTTGTTTGTACATTGAAGCCTTTGGTTTATTACGCATAGGAAGTGAGAGAATCAACGGTTTTCGGTTAGAGTCCTCTGAAGTGCGAGCGCTCGCCTATGCTTATGACATAGGCATGTTTTTGCGCGTAAGTGTTGCTGTAAACATCTTGAGAAGGTTTTGTAAATTTAATGCCAGTGGAGTCAACTGGCAAAAATGCTTGGGGTTCTGGTACGGGAACTGGGATTGTACGCCAAGTGTTTTTGAATGTATCAGCTGGAAGGCGATGCCAGCTAAGTACTTGGGAGTTCCACTAGAATATTATGAAGACACAAACCCTTATTGGCGCAGACAGACAACTCAACTACGCGAGACAGCAGAGAAATGAAAAGCAGGGGCATGTCCTTGTTCGCACGGGCATCAGTGTGCAACGTCTTTCTAATAAGAAAAATATGGTATGTGCTTCAAGCGCTGCATTGTTCGCGGGCAAATATGCAGGGTGTTCGCAGTACTTATCTGGGAATATGCCTGAGAAAGAGCAAGCCCCAGTAACCTTTTTCGGCGCGTGCGTGAGGGGGGCCTTTCTTTGTACCATTTGTTTTTGCGGTAAGACACCAATCGCTTTTTGATCTTTCGTGATCTGAACGATCCTTTCTTGCGGACTGCGTGTCAGCTGAAGTTATACAGGGCATTGCCTGAATTCGTTGTTACATCACCACACACTTCTTTGGGAGCAATCAAGGGCTACTTTTGTGATGTGCTTCAAGCGACCCAGTTTTTTGTGCACGTTTCAGTTTAGCGTACTTTTAAAGCGTTACGTGGAAAAAGTGGTACTGTGATTTGGTTGACTTTGTGCTTCCTGTGCCGTTGTACAGGACAATGTATCATTCAGGGCTGGGCAGGACGTGCTAAATATTGTTAAACGTATGGTAGTGCCCCCGTGGGAGAAGTCTTTCTTTTTGAACTTCACGTGGGCGTGCTTGCAGTACTAACGTGCCTGAAAGAGAAGGGTTCTTACCTTCGATGGGGGGTTGACTGCTACCGTGTAAAAAACCCGAGTCAGTAGAACCTGAGTTCCTCGAGTGTTGGCACGGAGTTTTTTTCTGGGACGTGTTTCAGCCGACCCTGGAAACGGGCTTCCCTCTGGACACACGTGCGATCAAGTTCCTACCCATTAAGAGTGACAACGAAGTACCAAATGACGCCGTCATGGTCCTGGCCCTGCACGGCATTTGGAAGTCGTGTATGGCGATTCGTCATCGTGACGTTGATGCTAAAGCTCGAAAGAGTATTTTGCTGATTCTATGCGAAATATGATCGAAGTCTGGAGGGCTCCACCTGACCTTTCGGAGTGGCTGTCCGCGATGGAGACTCTAACAGACCTCAAGCCATTGTAGCCATTTTCCGCTAGCAGGGTTTTGGCTAGCAGTTTTTCTCATCATTGTGTTTTCTTTCTTTTGCTCAAGTGCTTTGTGAAAAGTATGGCAATAAATTAATAAAAAAAAAAGGTTGTAGCCCAATGGGTAAGACAGCTGACACTAACTCTGAATGGTCTTCCAGACACACGCTGAAATCCTCCCGGTGCCTGTTTGATTTTTTGCGATTGTAAATGCGATGCGGAGGGACACAGACGAACATTGTGGGACCTAAGTTACTCCTCTCCTAAAAAGCAATGAAACAGCACAAAGACACCACTCTGAATGTGAACTATATTATACAAAATGCTTATCAGCAGCACTAGGTTTTTTAAGATAATGTTTTGGTCAGGTGTTGATTAGCATTTTATCGACAGTATCAAAAGAAAACATGCTGGTGGACTTTGCATTTTCTTACAAAGCACTCGGGCTTGGCCTAACTGAGTGTTTGGTGTTGTCTTTTTGTGAAATTTTAATAGAAGGTTTGCCTTTGCAACTTTACTAGTAATATGAAAAGCCCAAACAGTCAGACGTCCAGTCTTTAAAACATTACGCCCTCCTCCAAATAACGGCGGCAAACGTTGAACGAGAATATTACTCGCGAGCACTTCCTGGGATGTCTTCTCAGTTTGAACATTTATTGACAAGTAGGTGGGCTCTTAAATCTTTTAGCTTTTACTTTTACTTGCCAGCAGTTTTCACTTTGGAACACAGCAGTCTTGGCTGTGACCCATTGCCTTTAAATTTCTCACTAAGAGAAATTCGCGTTCAGCCATCATCGTCGTCAGACGCAGAGGTCCATGCTATTTCTGCTCTTTTCGGTACGGTAGAGCATCCCGATCGAAATGACAACTGCTTCAACATTGTCGGAACGCCTTATTCGAATATAAATCTCCTTTATAATGGCAGGGACCTAGGTTATATTCTGACAATGGAAGCTGTTTATTTAGATACACTTCACCCGCGATCCATCGTCCCGGAATGTAGACTTTCCGCCAGTTTCGTTTTCAGGCTACATACGCCATCAATCAACCTCCGCAGGCTTGTGCACGTATCTGGGTAACACTGTGCCAGGCTTCAGAATACGCCTTAAAAGTATAATTTGTAAAAAAATACTTGCGAAACAATTTTGCGTAGAAAGGTTTGCGCTTTCAGAAACCCTAATGTTCTATGGTTAGTCTCTTTATAACGAGGTGTCATTACCATGGGCAATTATCTCGCTCTTTTAGCGAGCTCCTTGCCGCTTGCAGCGTTTGGTGCGGTGCATCATACATATTTACTTTTTTTATTACCCTCCATCTGACCTTTGTTTAGAACATGTCGAACATTAAAACACGGGTAACGCAGCGTGGACGGCTCGACAGCGCCGTCGGTAGGAAGACGTGCTGTTCAGACATCCCGTTGAATGCTTTTGTCTTAGTTCACTTCTTACACGCCTGCTATTGTCGCTAAAGTAACGGCTCCACGATTAACAGGATCATGAATATACCCAAACCCGATAGCGTCTCCAGGGCAAAAGAAATAATTACACACATCATCGGATTTTCAAATATTCTTCATTCGGGCAAGCGATAATTCGAAACCTTTATTTGTTAAATTTTATCCCTAAGCCGTATGGTGCAGCCTCTCTCATTTACTGGTGTTTAGCTGCCTGTAATAAAGGTGGCTTGCAGCGAGAGAAGGAAAGATGCTGCTGCGACGCAGACCGACTTACGTCTTTGGCCAAATTTTAAAATCTACTTTTGTGAACCAGTAGAGTACATTCGAAGTGTCTTCGAGAAAGTTTTCAATTACGTAGATAGGACTATAATAACAGTTATTATGAAGGATAGCCAACTTTTTGCTTCAGGTCACGGTGGTTTGATTTCTAGCCGCGGCTGCCGCTTTTGTGATGAAGGCAACAAGCAAAAACGCCCGGGTGTTCTAGATTTCGGTTCCTGTAACAATCCCGGGCGGTGAAAATTAATCCGGTGTGTGGTGTGGAAATCAGGAGTGTGGTGTGGACGTCTGGGGAAATATAGTTCCAATTTCATTCTAACGGATGCTCAGAGTAAAAGAAACTTAGTTAATAGCTACTAAAGTTAAAGTTCTGATTAGTAATACAGTTAGTTCTTAGTTATTAGTTAATCAATTAGTTAATAGAGTTCTGTACCGTCAATGTGGCACGGTAACATAACAATCTCAACTCCACCCGACGAGAAACTTGGGATAAAATCGTGTTCACATAGGCACCGCTATGGAAATAGGCATTGAAAATGGGCATTTATGGCCATTTAGAGCGCGCAGCATCCACTGGGGATAAGCGAAAAAAAAGACGAATCTGGGCTCGAGCTCAGGCTGCGGCGCGAGAGCGCAGGGTTTGTTACCAGAGCGAACTCTGGGCTCGACGAGAGCGAACCGACAGATCCGCGGTCCTTACGGGCCCAAGCACGTTTCTAGTACCCCCTGGGAATGTAGAGAGAAAAACAAGAACGAACCCATGTCCGAGCCCAAGCCGCGGCGGGAGCGCGCAGGGGTTTGTTACAAGAGCGGACTTTACAGATCCGCGGCCTTTACGGGCCGTGTTTGTAGTACCCGAGAATGCATAATGCGAGATAATCAACACAGTCGTTGCTGGAACCGGCGCACATGCCTCTTTCCTACCCGCGAGTGTCATGAAAACAAACGAAATAAAAAAAACGCAAAAAAATAAAAAACCCCGCGAATGCCGCGCGCACGCAGGCCTCAAACGCCTGCGTATTCCGCGCGGCGAGTCGTGCGCAGAGGACTCGGCAGTGACAGGACGACAGAACGTCAGAGGGAGGAATTTTGGGGAGATAGAGGAATCGAACGAAGAGTGAAAGAAAAAAAAAAAAAAAAGCTTTTGTATATTAGGTGAAGGTGTCACATAAACTGGCGACCCCCTGTCGCCGCTTTTTAGAGGGTTGGACCTTCCTGGTCTGGCAACCGTGGTAGAGCCGAGGAAATATTGCGGGAAAGTTTGCAGCTGCGCCATCCGAAATCCTACCAATTTTGCTACTGGGGATGCACTGTTTGTCTATTGCAAAAACAAAGAATCCATGATTTGGCACAAAAAACATTGCCAATGCCATTTAGTATTTCTGTTTGATATGAAGATATGAAGGATATTTTGTTTTTGTTCTGCAATTCTCACAAGCATGACCATTCCCGCCAGATTTGTAGACATCTTGTTCAGTATCTTCTCTGTCTTGGCCGGACAGCTTAAGCGAGCGACAGACAGTCAGACAGACATAGAGACAGTCCAAGGCTTTCACGTATACCAAAGAAGATCATCTTCTCTAAATTATTGTCCCAACCACCATGTAAAAAGTTCCTAAAGCTTTTTTTCTTCGAAGGGCACCTATTACCCAATGGTCGGGCGTTCTCTATGAACTATACCAGTAGAACCCGTGTTCTCACTCCCCATATTTTTAATACGTGTGTTCTATGGTGGTTGCGGTTATTCTCCAGCGATAATAAAGTGTATTCCATATTCTTCGTAGGTGTTTAAGTAGAGAAGAATATAAAACAGATATAATGGTAGTGTATTTTAATGACCTGACGAACTCTCCTTGGCGGTTTTGACATGCGGCTAGCCCGAATCAATGAATGATCAACAAAAACACAAAAAGGTAACGCTCTTCATCTATCCTGCATCCAGGAATAAAACTCAAGGGTTATTGAAGCTAACAGGAGGGAAAAATGCGTCTCTTTATTATATTTTAAGTTAAAACAGGCGAATAAATATATGCAAAAGCGCTGGCTGATTACAAAAGGGAGACAATGAGTTTGGAACCGCCAAAACAGATCACGTAGACCTAGCTGGTTTTAGAGTACTATACCTGAATCTTCGTCCAACTGGCGGACCTGGCTACTAGTGATATTGTTACGTGACGCTAGAAACACGGCAAATGACGAAGACGACGAGAGACACTGGACGGTGCTCGGTTCGAGGAAGAAGAGAGAAGGTGATCGGTCAGCTTGCGAACTGTTCGTTTATGCGCTGCTGCACGCACCCATCGCAGACTGTGTGAACAACGCAAATACACCTCATTTTTATCCTAACATTGTGGTGGAGGTTGCGGAGTTGGTCACCACCTCATCCCGTACCACTCGCCCGGGCGTACTCCACCCACCAAGGAGCTTCGGAGTGGACGCTCCGTTCCTCGCGTAACAATGCCTGGTGATGGAGCGACCACGACGACGACCCCCCTCGTCATCGTGTCTCACCCCCGAGAGCCTGGAATATTCACCGGGCGGACGACACTGATGTGGACGACTGGCTCAGCCTCTTCGAGCGTGTTAGCGCTCACACAGGTGGGATCCCACCATAATGCTCGCGAATGTCATCTTTTATCTTAAAGAGGAGAGTCCTGCGCGCAAGTGGTTTGAGACGAACGAGAACCGATTTGACCAGCTGGGAAGTCTTCAAAACGAAGCTGCGAGAAGTGTTCGGAAAGCCTCTTGGTCACCAGGTTGCTGCCCGCAAGGAACTGGAATCGCGCGCCCAGACGTCGACTGAATCGTACGTCGCATACATCCAGGACGTTTTGAACCTCTGTGCTCGAAGGCTGACAGCACAATGCCGGAGGCCGACAAGGTGGGACACATACTGAAGGGCATTGCGGACGATTGCATTCCACCTTTTTATAGGCAAAGGAACTGTGCACTGTAGATTCCATCATTAAGAATGTCGGCGCTTCGAGGAGGCCAAAGGACGCCGAATAGCCCACAACTTCGCACGACTTCCACACACAGCAGCGACCTCTTCGTGTGAAGATGGCAACCTGCAAGCCCGTCTTCCCTGCCTACAAGATCCCGTTCCATCGTCGTCGGATATAACCAAAAGTCGTGCGCCGAGAACTGGAGGCTATGACCCCTACTACTGTGCTGCCATACATGCCCGATCGGAACGACCTCCACACCGTTGCCGTTGTCCAGGCCGTTGTCCGACGATCAAATACCCAACATGGGTCTTCACCCACTGTGCTCGCGTAGCTCTCCGTTCTGACAAGGGTGCCAGGTCGCCGGTTCCCACAACGAACGTCCTCTACCCGCACCCCACGCCGTAAACCTGCTGACTAGCGTACCCCGGACGATAAACCAATTTGTTTCGTTCTATTGCTCCAGAGTTGGCACAACATTGCCTCGGTTACTGTCGCAGCCGCCGGTCTCATTGCTGCCGCAACAGTTACTCCGACTATAGTACTCGACCACACTTTGACTACTACGATGGACCGGCAGAACTGCTTCTCTTCCCGTCCTGAGCTGAACCCGACAAATTTAACCGTCCACTCACCCGATTCAACCGTTCGCCGTCGCCCAACTCCGCTAGTCCCGCTCTCCACAGCCTGCGCCGTCCATCCCCAAAGTCGACTACGCTCGACCTCCTCCGGGAAAACTAGGTAATGCAGCTCCCGGAGGTGAGGGCTGCATTCGCGACCCACGCTCGAAAATCCTCTCTTCACCTCGGCTACTACCCGGACCAATTTACTGGACGTTGAAAGTTGACGCGTTCCTGTCAGTGCCCTCATCGATACAGGAGCGCATATATCTGTAATGAGTGCTCATCTTCGCCGCCATTTACGAAAAGTTATGACGCCACCAAGATCACATATTGTTCGAGCCGCTTATGGAGGGACACCTGTTGTTGTAGGAATGTGCTCTGCTCGTGTGAGTGTAGCTGGTCGTCAACGACTGTTTTGTTCACTGTGTCTTGGACGGTGCTCGCATGACCTCATCCTTGGTCTTGACTTTTTATGTGAGCACGCCGCCCTCATTGACTGTTGTACCGTGTTCCTTCTCCTCGAGATGCCGATTTGGCCAGCACCAATGACTCGCCCGACGAGAGGCTTTCCTCCAAAAAGCACATTCGCTTGGCACCGAGGGCAATAACTTCTGTTCCCCGGTCGTGCAGATCCCAAGTTCTCGACGGTTATTACGTAGTGTCACCAATTATTGATGTGCTGCTTGCGCACAGCGTGAGCCTACCTCATACCGTTGTTAGTGTTACCAACAACGAAGTCACGTTGCCCTTCCTGAATTTCAGCTTCTGCACACAGGTTCTTCTGCACGGTATAACACTAGCCACGCTGGCGCCGGTTTGGGATTACGAAGTTTCCGCAACAACCTTTGGCGAAACCTCCAGTCGATGCTGAAACACCCAGCCCGACTCCTTCGCCGGAGAATGCCGAACTTTCGAAAGATGATTGCAGCTGATCTAACGCCAATGCAAGCTCAAGAACTGCGTTGCGTTTTGGAGTCATACAGCGACATCTTCTATTCGGTGATCGGTCCTTTGGGCCAGACATCCATCGTCCGTCATCGTATTAACCCCGGCGACGCCAGCCCTGGGCAAAAACGGCCGTATCGTGTGTCCCACGCTGCAGCGGCTTGTTATCCAAAAAGAGGTGGACAAAATGCTTGATCGAGACAATCATTGAGCCATCCTCAAGTCCTTGGGCTGTCACCAGTCGTCCTGGTTAAAAAGAAAGATGGAACCTGGCGATTCTGCGTGGACTACCGGCACTTAACAAAATCACAAAAAGGACGTCTATCCCTTCGAAGAATCTACGATGCGCTCGATTGCCTTCATGGTGCCGCGTACTTTTCTTCCATTGATCTCCGCTCCGGCTACTTGCAGGTCACTGTCGATGACAAGGACCGTGAAAAGACGGCTTTTATACACCAGACGGACTCTACCAATTCAAAGTATGCCATTCGGACTTTGTAATGCCCGAGCAACGTTCGAGCGAATGATGGACTCTCTCCTCCACGCCTTTAAATGGTCGACTTGCCTTTGCTATCTTGATGGACGTTATTGTCTTTCTCCAACGTTTGCGACCCACCTCCAGCGACTGTCGGACGTTCTGGCCGTTTTTTCGCCGAGCCGGACTTCACCTTAACTATTCCAAATGCAAGTTTGGACGACGAAAATCACCATACTCGGCCACCTGGTCGATGCTAAAGGAGTGCAACCTGACCCCGACAAGATTGAAGCTGTGCGAAAATTTCCCGTTCCACGCTCAGCAACAGATGTGCGCCGTTTTGTAGGTTTGTGCTCCTATTTCCGCCGCTTCGTCCAAAATTTTGCCGAAATCGCCAAACCCCTTACCGAATTTCTCAAGAACTATACTCCGTTTGCTTAGGGCCCTGAGCAAGCCGCAGCCTTTTCTCGCCTCGTCGACACTCTGACCAGCACACCAGTCTTGGGCCACTTCGACCCTTCTGATTCCCACGCAGGTGCGCACTGACGCCAGTGGCGATGGCATCGGTGCTGTGCTCGCCCAAGTCCAGTGTGGTCACGAGAGGGTGATTGCGTTCGCGAGCCTGCTCTTGTCCCAGCAGAACAAAACTATTCCATCACGGAGCGCGAGTGCCTGCGCTGGTGTGGGCTGTCGGAAAATTTCGACCGTACTTATAGGTCGCGATTTCACGGTAGTCACAGACCACCATGTGCTCTGCTGGCTATCGTCTTTAAAAGACCCCACTGGGCGGCTGGTCGTTGGGCACTACGACTACAAGAGTACACCTTCAACGTCGTTCACATGTCTGGATATTTGCACAAAGACGCCGACTGTCTATCCCGTTACCCCGTCGGTACTTCAGGACACCGCTGACGCCGCTGACGATGCCCACCTCTTGGCAATATCCGATTTCCTCCAGATTGGCGAAGAGCAACGCCGTGACACTTCATTGAGCGCAATAATCGAACGCTCCAATGTGACCCATCTGACCCATCGCTACGAGCTTTCCTCCTAAGTGAGGGAGTTCCTCTACCATCGTAACTACCGCTCGGACGGGCCTGGCGTCCTCCTTGTAGTACCTGAACACTTGCGCCTTTAACCCTTTATCAACCCTAGACCGGTGAAAAAACGCTGGCATACCTTCCCAGGATGCTGTCGACAGACTGGTTGTGCGCGCACCTCGTGAATGCTGTTTAGGTCCATTCCGAGGTTCGAAATCCGAGTCGCGTGGCCTAGGAGTTCTCGCTTGTCTCCTGGTACCACGATGATTGGACAAAACGTTCCAGCTGTCTCTTGTAGTCGACCAACACTTCCGCTTGGCCTTTGACTTTTAGCGTTGCTCGCCGGTAAGTCTTGAGCTTCATATCGCACTTCGCAGGCTGCGGCGGCTGCTGTAGCTGCCGGTAAACGCATCCGGAACGAGTGATACGGCTGCCCCCAGTATCTACTTGCATCATTCACAAGCTTGCCTGCTATCTGCACTCCAACTTCATACGGTTGTTTTTCCGTGCCCACCAGATACACACCGTGCAGCAGCAGTTCTGTGCTTCCGCTCGCTCCTGTCGTTCACGTAATGGGCGGTGGCCAGTCGTCGGCTGCTTGCATCTGCTAAATGCGCGCCAAATGTCCAATGCGGTTGCAAATATTGCATTTGAATTTCCGATAACGTCAGCAATGGGCGTCATGCTCTTCACCGCATCGACAGCAGCTTTGCTTTGAACTGTTTCTCGGCTGGCTGAGCAAGCTCCGGTTTCTTTCCCGTCTTCTTTAAAGCGTGGACATCCGCATCCGTACTCGCAGTTGGTCGGAATCCCCTCGACTCTAGCTCCGCCAGTTCAACGCTCTTAGCAAAAACGCAGGCCGATTCGAACGTCAACTCCTTCCTCGTCAGTAAACCCGCTGAATGGTGTATTCGTAACCTGCGACGAGCCGGCCCGTAAAGCGTCGTCGAGGAACGTACCGTAGTTGCACTTGGCTGCCATGTGTTTCAGCGTGACTGCAAATGCCGTGACGACTCCCCTTCTCCTTGGTACCTCCTGTTGAATTTGAAGCGCTCCGCAATGACTTGACTTGAAGGCTCGTAGTGGTCACTCAGCACTTTCACCAAGTCCTCGAACGTATTCTTTAGGTTCGGTAGAAGAAGGTCCTTGAAGTTCTTGTACGCTTTCTTTCCTATGGCCGAGATGAAGGCTGACTTCTTAAGTTCTTCATCTTGCACGCCAGCTACTTTGCAATAGTGCCCAAACCCTTCTACTTACGAAGCGAAATCTTCGTCTCCTGCTTCTATGAAAGTCGTCAAATTCCCACATCTTCGCCATACCTTGCCTTTCGCCTTCCAGCTGTTGCTCACGGGATCTGCCCCCGCCTGTTCGGTGTAGCCTGTTCCATATCTCGTCGCCATCTGTTGTAGGAGCGGAGAGCAAGGCGACGCTAGACTCAGTTGGTGGCGAAGGCTTAATGCGATAAGCAAGCGGCTAGCATGCCAATATAAGTACAGAGCCCATGACGTAGCCTGTGACGTCATTACGGAACGTCATACGTTGGCTACTACAGCTACCTACTGAACGACTCATGATTCTCTATATCTATCAAAAAGATCAACTGCGCGGCCTACAAAAAAATTACACCATCCCCCCGAAGGGAACTATGTGGTGATGCAAAGCATGGGGGTTCCGTGTAGGTTCTATACCAGAGCAGAAACCGGCCGCAGGCGGTGTCTTGGAGCAGACTGAACGCCGAGCAGCGCGCGCAACTGCTTTTATACAGCTGATGGAGAGCAGAATGGAGGAGAGACGCGCATGCGCAGTGGGGGTTAGACGGCGCAAAAAGGGAGGGACGTAGCCCCAACCATGATATGGCTCTTGGAGCGACAGGTGTCACTGGTTCTTCTTGGGCCGTCAGGAGACGAGCAGCTTCCCCTTTAAGGGCTCCTGGAGCGACAGTGTTGCCGGTGTTTTCCTGATCCGGCACGAGACGAGCCGAGCGGTGAGGAGGAGAGCGGCGTTATCACAGCCGGCGTGGAGATGGGGACGCCGAGGAGAGGTGTGGACGCCGGACGCCGACGGACGACGGAGAGTCGACTAAGAGATGCTTTGCATTTAAAAAACCGACAAAACGGCCTCGCCTCTTTCTTAATAGGAAAAACTAATTTCGGCGTGTACAGAAGGTTGCAATATAACACATAATAAACAAACCTGGAGTACGTTTAAGACAACATTGAAACATTACATTTTGCTAGAAATCGAATTCCTCTTGTTAAGCCTAGATCAGTTTGGCAAACAAACTGGGGATCGTTTCGTGTAACGTAAATCCCTGAACGTCTTTTGTGTACGTCTTTTTTGTGGAGAAATATTACGCAATTCTAAGCACGACCAAGCCATATTTCTGGAATTCGCTGCACAAATGTTTTTGAAAGTCGTGTTCAGAGTCCTGCTGGAAATTTTCTAGAGGAATTGTTGTTTCCAATTTATTTCCAAAAATATTGTTGCGTTCCAAAATATTCCAAAATTGTTGTTCCATTCCAAAATATATAACAATTTATATATTTTCATATTCCCGATGGCAATATTGTTTTCTCATTGCAAAGTTAGAGTATAAAAATGGATAGTTCACGTAAATACTGAAAGTTTAATGGATCGTTAAAATACTGATTTTCAGCTGAACTTTCCCACAATTAATTTAGGGTGGTAAGGTGTTTGCATGTTAGCAAACGAGCCACACAATGCTATTTGCAAATAGTATATTATAATGTGGTCCATAAAATAATGTGGTCCATAAAAAAGTTAGGGTACACGCGTATAGGTCGCAATCTCACCTGGAAGTAACAATGTACTTTGCAATTTTTTTTCAAATTAGAAATTGTCTAATCATTAGCCTCACTCTTACTTTAATTTGTGTTGACCTTATGTGCTTACTTAATCATAAGGCTGACTGTCTTGAACATCCACGCAGTTATTTCAGCTCTGCTAATATCGCCTTTTGGGATGTACAACAAACAAGCTCGCGTTACTGGCACACAAAATTTGAAAAATAAACTTCAAACGTAAACACATTTCGGTTATATCTTTTAGTCAGAACATATTTGTCAGTCTTAACAAGTAATTCATTTGGTTGGTGACACACTGTAACTAGAATACAAGATTTCGTATGAGGCGTATTTTTCTATATTGCTATTATCCTGTTGCAGTCTTATCATTATCGGTTGTCGTAAAACACCCCTTCTAATGATTTGAAACAGCTGGGTGTTCCTCCAACTTCATGAAGTATTAGAACGTGTAGTGCAAGGAAGAATGTCGAAAATTGATAGAAATTGTAATAATTGTGTACCTATATTAATATTTTGTGCACATGATGATGAAGTGTTTATTTTTGATGGCGCAGGTAAAGTAGACAGCTTCCGAAAAAAAAGTTTGCTTATATTACTGACTCACCTTTAAAAATATTGTGTTAAAGTTTTTGCAAAAGCATACACAATTCATATGCAAACCGCATATAGTTGAACCCATCATAATGTCTGAGTACCCCACAAGCCAAAACCTCTTCAAACAACGCCAACAACGAGAAATTCTAGAGCCAAGTTGATACTGGCAATGCCTTCAACAAAAACGTTCAACAAAGCTGCATGGAACACTAATCTTGTTTAAGCAAATATTATCGTTAATTTATTGTATAATCACAGAACATTGCTAGGTTAACAGAATATTTAAACAGTAGTGTTTCTGCTCCGTATTTTTAGTAGGAAACAGGAAGGCAAATGCCCATGCAGTTAAATGTCAGCTCAGAAAAGCGAAACACTTTATTCAAATAAAGACACCAGAGATCGAGAAAGAAAGTTTCACGTGAGAGTTCGTCTTCTGCGTAAATTAAATTTTTGTTTTACATAAGGATTTCGAAATATTAATGTTTCCTGATTATTCATCTAAGCCTATAAAGTCATTTTATATCAAACAACGTTCAAAAACGTTTTGAGAAGGATCCTCCATCATTTAAATTCTTTAACTTTCTTAGAAATGCAATAAACACCTCTCATGATTAGTCATGAAAAGAAGCAGGTTACATAGTTTTATATCCCAGAAAACACGTAAAACGTTTAAAAGGCAAGTTTTTTCAAATTTAACTTACTAAACCTATGAATACACTCAGAATTAAAGAGAATATGTTTATTTGGGCACGAGAAAAAACAGCTTACTATGTCATGAACCTGTAAACAAAAGAAAGCCCCCTGGGTACAGTACCCAATTTTCACACCAGGTTACGGACACTTTTGCTTACTTGTGTGTACGTTTTCCTGATTATAAATTTATCTCTACCGCTGCAAGTGCTCACAATAGTAAACGGGCAGAATCGAGTCTAACGACAACTCATACTTTATGGACTACAGCCATGGCGCCCTTACAGAACTATGCAACTTAAGCTACAAGGTTTGTTTATTTTAGTTTTAAACACTTTGAAGACCCCCATAGGCACAAATTGGAAGGTTAAGGCTGGTAAGACTCGCACTGCATTTCTACAAACAGGCCGGACGACACAGCCACATGGGTAACAGTGTTCAAGTAATATAGACAGTAAATAGGCCTGTGAGACAGTTCAACTATGACAGAAAGTCGTTCAACGGCCCCAGAAAAAAAACTACGGGTAATGTAAGGCGGAAGAAATCATGCTTAGTTATATGAACGACGTTTCTGGGAAATCGTTTCATGGAAAGTACGCCGCACCTTTATTCGCCAAAATTAGAGCATGGTAGCGGAAACTGCTTGGCACCCCAGCGCAAGTGGCTCCCGCGAGGCGGGGCTTTTACTTACCCTCCGGTCTGCCACTGGTTCGTCAACAGTACGCCTTTTGTGCGGTCATTCCCCCGTCCTATTCAAAGGTCGCCTTTTGGGGGAAAGCTTAACTTGTCCGGCCGACCCTTGGCGTTAGTCCTGGTGCCGTTGCCGTCTGCTCGCTTAGGGGGCGTTTTTTCTCTCTATTTTGAAGGATGCGGGGGTTCCCCTTTCTTTCTCTCGTCGAGGGACGCTCTCGGCGTTCGCATCTCTTGAAAATAAACAGTCTTGTCTTGAAACTGCAAACCAGTTCCATTTCTGTCTCTCCTCCTTGAGAAGCTGATATCCCGGGCTGCCACCAAATTGGTGACCCAAACAACGCTTCCGTGAGCACGCCGCCATGAGCTCCAGCGACATCACTGCTGCCTCCATGCCTGCAGTCTTCGCCACAGAACTGAAGCTACCAAATTGTTTGGCCTAAAAATCGAAGAGTTTGGTTCAGCCAAGTGGAAGCCCGTTTTCAGGTCCGGCACATCACCTCGCAGTCGTGGCGAAGTACCTTCACGTCGTTGCAGCCATGCCCCCAGAAATGGCCGACGCTATCGACACATTTTTGTTTCACCTCCGCACAAGTGCAATACGACACCCTCAAAAAGACGGTGCTGGACCGCCTCGAGGCGCCTGAAGAAAGCAGACTTCAGCAGCTCTTATGTCGGGAAGAGCTCGGCGACCAATGACCTTCCCAACTGCTGCACCGGATGCGGCAACTACTCGGTGTGCACGTGCGTCAGGACAGCCAGCTCCCACTTATTCGTTTCTGCAACGGCTTCCCAGTCGGTGCGCGTGGTTCTCGCTGGTTCAGATGAGACGTCCATTGATCGACTGGCGCAACTAGCCGATCGCATCACGGAATACTCTACTCCAAACTTCGCGCCCATAGCTGCTGCAAGAACACACGAACAACCAGATCGACTGTCGCGCCTTGAGGAGAAAGAGAAACTACTTACTGAGACCATGCAGCGACTTTTGCCCTCTGCGCTCCCCAACAGTGCCAGCAACGACGCAACCGATACCCTTCAAAACAGCCAAGCTCTGCGCAGATAAGCCAGTGCCGAGATAGACAGGACGGAGTTTGCTGGTACCACCGACGTTTCGGCATGGGTGCTACCACTGCACTCATCCTTGCTCATTTCCACAAACGCTGCGGCCAGTCGTTACGGGGGCTTACCACAACGGCCTTCCACCCAGCCGCCTCTTCTTCGTAGTTGACCGCGTAAGCAACTCGCGACTGCTAGTCGACACCGGAGCCGAAATCTCTATTGTCCCGGCAATCCCCGAGGATCGCCGACGTAGCAAGAACATATCGTCGCTGCAGGCGGTGAACAACACTGCCATCGCTACGTACGGCTTCCGCTCGCCGACAATAGACGTCGGGCTCAGATGCCTGTTTCGCTGGGTCTTCGTGGTGGCGGACAATAATTTCGCCATACTCGGAGCAGACTTTCTCAGCCACTTCAACCTGGATATGAGCGTACGTGACCGTTGCCTCAAGGATAACAACACATCCCTCAAAGTATGTGGTTTGGAGTCAAACATCTGCTCATCTGGCATCTGCGCCTTCCAGCCAGTATCTGCCTACCACCACATCCTGGCCGAATTCCCTTCTCTCACAAAGCCCCGCAACACGGAACAGCTGGTGAAACATAACGTGACTCACCACGTCGTCACCACCTGGCCGCCATCACCACTCCCGGCCACGACGGCTGTCCAGCAACAGGCTTCAAGCTGCACGCCGTGAGTTCAACCATAAGATGCAGCTGGGAATTGTTCTCCCTCCATCTACCAACCATTCATCGTGCGCTGCACATGGTGCCTAAAGACGAGGGGGATGACTTGCCTCTCTGTTTACAAGGACGCGGGGGTTCCCCTTTACCTCGTTGGAAGACTCTCTAGGCGTTCGGATTATTTGAACATAAACAGTATGTCTTGAAACTGCACACCAGCTCCACGACTACTTTCTGAACTCTTTCAGCAGTCAAAATCCCAGGCTGATACACACGAACAAAAGTGCTATAGTAAGCGACATTGTTATGCAGACGTTTTGACAAGCGTATTGGCATTCGGAGGTCTAGCGTTGACCCGTTCTTACCATGTACCAGTGAAACTTCACAGTACAGTGGGTATCAATGAATTTTGTATCATTGTTATGTTTATTCGAGGCGATGCCAAGGAATGTTTTGTACCACCAAGAAAGGAAAGGTGCTCTTCGATTGGGCTTGGCTCCACGCAACTGGATAAATAATATTGGGGTGGTGATCATACATTTTTTCAAACTTGCGTTCAAAATAGAAAAAAATTGCAACATCTCCCCGAAGGGAACGTGGGTGATGCAAAGCATGGGACTTTCGTGTAGATTCCACACCGGAGCAGAGCCGGCGCAGGCGTGGTCTCGGAGCACACTGAATGCCTCACAGCGCTCGCACCTGCTTTTATACAGCTGGAGGAGAGGAGAATAGAGGAGAGACGCGCAGGCGTAGTGGGGGTGTGGACGCGCCATAACAAGGAAGGGACATAGCCCCGACCATGAGATGGCTTCTGGAGTGACAGTGTGGATATCGGCGGATGTTCGCACCCGTATTGCACCGTGACGTGCTGGGTTGCCGTCACAGTGTTGCGTACGGGGATTGCTGTGCTTATTTCCGATGGTCTGTGTATGTTATGTATTCCGGTAGGCGCGGCTTCCCTCTAGTCTTTTGCAACGCTATGACGACCGGTGGCCGTTGTCGATCTTGTCCTGCGATGTGCAAGATGAGTTCCCTATCCTTACCCCTTATACTTCTGCACTTTCATTCCTAGAGCTCCTGACGCCCTTGGCTTTCGCGACTGCAACAAAGGCCAACAGGGAAGGGTGCCAAGTCAAAGGGGTCTAGTTCGATGGTACCCCTTCCAAGTCTGATGACCACATTGATGTGGGACCTTTCCTGCCTGCTTTGCAGCGGAAGGAGTGGGTCCCTTCATCGAAACCTCCAGAGAAGGTAAAAAAATCCTTCCAAGTGTGCAAGCCCCAAAAGACCTTACACAAATATTCATATTTCAATAGCTCTACCACATCATATTGGGAAGACAACATTTTGTTCAATGGAACTGCGGAGGCCTTCTTAGTAATCTTGATGACGTGTGCGAGATCCTGCATGCTAATCAGCCAAGTTTAATGTGTTTTCAGCATACACATCTGTATTTCAAATACTGGAATTTTTGAATAGGTACGTGGTATACAAAAAGGACATGGATGGCTGCACAAACTCTTCTGGGGGTGTGGCCATAATCGCCTGGAAATCCTTAGCATGCCATCGTGTAACTGTGAACAGTGTCCTTGAGGCTGTAGCAATTCGAACAATATTATTTAATAGTTTGATAACGGTATGCTTCATATACATTCCTCCTGATCTTCCAATTTCAAGCTCTGAATTCGAGGCGCTGGTCGATCAGTTTCCCGAACCCTACATCCTAACAGGTGACATTAACGCTCAAAATTAGCTTTGGGGCTCTACCAGAACTGATGCCTGAGGTCGCCTGAAAGAGAAATTTCTTACATCTTCAGGAGCATGCGTCTTCAACGAAGAACAACCTAGGTACTATAGCTTAGGACACAACACATACATCTTGACTTGGCTATTACTTCCACAATTCTCTTTCGATGTCTTGAGTGGGGCGTGGGCACAGACCCTCATGGTAGTGACGACTTCCCCACCTCACTAACATATATAAGTAAATGCCTGTGCAGTCCATCTTCCAAGAACAGATTTAATGAAGCAAGAGCTGACTGGAATACATTTACAGAGACGTCCAAACTACGCCACACATTCATAGGACACCGACACGTTGAAGAAGCCACCGAACTCGTTACGGCGCCCATCCTCGATGCCACCGAAAAGTCCATTCCCATCCCCGTGGTGCCCCGCGCTATCAGAGGAGGCCGTGGTGGAATGAGGACTGTAGGCGTGCGCGAAAGGCCCAGAAGAGGATGTGGGGTACCCTTCGTAAGTATCCCGCGTCGGGAAACCTCATTTGTTCAAACCGGACGAGGCGTTCACAAAACGTGTGCACCGTGAGGCAAAACGAGAGAGTTGGCAAATCTTCTTGACATCCACAAACTCATACACAGACACCCGAAAGTCTGGACACACATACGTAAGCTCAAAGGAATCAGACACACAGCCTGCCCCTGGTTAGCACAACAGGGGACACACTTGAAGACCAGGCTAACACACTTGCACAACACTTCGAACACGTGTCTAGTTATGCACACTACACAAACACTTTCTTGAAGCACAAAACATCTCCTGAAAAAGACGTGCCTGCGTGATAACAAGTCACACACTTCTTACAATTCTGGTTTTTAATTCATGAGCTGAAGCTGCTATGCGCACATCTAAGCCTTCAGCTCCAGGTGCAGACAAAATCACATACACCATGATACAAACCTACACCCAGACACTGTTAAACACTCCTACATCTAAACAACAACATATGGCTTTTGGGGCACATTCCTTGCTCTTGGAGGGAGGCCATAGTAGTGGCTTTTCTGAAGGAAGGAAAGGGCCCTTCCTCTCCCGCTAAGCTATTGGCCCATCGCCCTTCCAAGCTGCCTGTGCAAGCTCCTCGAGAAGATGATAAAAAGGAGCCTCGTGTACTTTCTTGAGTACAATGGTCTTCTCGAGAGCTGCCAGGAAGGCTTCAGGGCAGGGCGGCCCACTAACGATCAACTCGTCGCGCTCGAGTCTTATATAAAGATGCTCCCCTCCTCAAACAATATTGTATGCCGGTATTCTTTGATCTGAAAAGGCGTACGATATCGCGTGGCGGTAAGGCATCCTAAGCGACCTGAAGTCCTTCGGCATGTCGGGTAACATGATGAACACACTTGCCAGCTACTTGTCTCAAAGAACCTTTCGCGTGCGAGTTGAAACTGCACTCGCTATGGTTCATGTGCAGGAACATGGAGTGCCGCAAGGTGGAGGTTTTGCTTGCACCCTTTTTATTGTGTAAATGAATTTCCTTAGAAAGTCGTTGCCTCCGTTGATTTGTTGTTCAATCATGTAGGCGACGTGCAATCCTGTAATTTGTCCATCTGTGAGCGCCAAGTACAGCTGGGTGTTAACAAGCCAGCCTGTTTGGCGGATAACACTTGTGTTAAATTTAATTCAGTTAAGTGCGCTTGTGCTTTGTTTTCCAATAGGCGTGGCATCCGGCCAGATTCAGACATTCAACTCAATGTGTCTTGATTCCTGTCAAAAAGGAACACAAGTTTTCAGGTATAATCTTCGACGAAAGGCTCCATTCATCCCACACATAAAACTAAAGTATAAATCCCTAAAAACAATTTCTTTTGTGAAGGTTCTCTCGCCCATTTATTTTGGCACTCACAAACTTCTTTTACGTTGTTTTACCAGCTTGATAGGTTCACGATTGGATTATGGTAGCGTTTTTTATGGGTGAGCAAGTAAAACATCCCTCAAAAATACTGAACCCAGTGCTCCATCTGGGGCTCGGCCTAGCGTGTTGCACCTTCCGCACTAGCCTGGTGGAAAGCCTCTATGTGGAGTGCAACAAATGGAACCTCCAACTTCAGCGAGCATACACAGATCTCCTATGTGCTTTTTAAATTTCATCCATGCCTTACCATCCTTTAAAGTCAGTTTTTAATGATACATCTATGACTGAACTCCTTTTAATTGGCCATCGTTCCCTGCGCCCTTCTCTTACAAAGTTAGAGAGGAAGCGTCAGCGATGGCTGTCTTCTTTTTAGACACCATCCAAACTTCTGTAACAGGTTTATAGCACCATGGCATCTCCGCACGTATCATGCGACACATCTTTTACACATATAGATCAAAACCAAGCCCCCACATGTGCGGTTCTGCAGCACTTCTTGTATTTGCAGCAGAAGTATCAATGTTCTGAATTTTATACGGAAGCCTCTAAACTGCTACCTCTGTGTTCTGCGCGGAACATGGGTACGGCCTTGTTGTCACTAGAACTCTGAATAGTAATACTAGTATCTTTTCGGCAGATGCTTACTGTGAAATTCTTGTTGTTATTCATATACTTCAAACCCACATCCCACAATCCATTATACATACAAATTCCTTAGTGTTGTCGGGGATTGTCGTCAACAAAATCTTCCAAAACCATGTTGTCAATCTTATAGTCAAAGATATTATGTCTGTGTATGTCCACAAATTTGAACTGCTCCTTTGCTGGGTCCAAGGCCACTTTGGTATAGCCGGGAACGACGCAGCGGATCGAATGGCTGCTGCTGCTACACTCCTGAATACAGTAGACATAACTATTTTACCCAACAGCGACGTGAACCACACATCAGGCAACAACTTCGCAAAACATGGCAAACACACTGGAGTGAACAAACACACAAGTTACACGTAATAAAACCTCACTGTGGGCCATACACCACCAACACACGCAACAGATACACTAAAGTCACCTTGGCTAGATTACGAATTGGGCACACACATGCAACGCACTCGCACCTTCTCACTGGATCCCAAGACCTCTGTGCAGCAGGTGCGGAGATGCCCTATCCGTGATCCACATCCTCTTAAATTGTGAGGCAATTGACACAACTCGGCACAAATACTTCCCACAACTACGCACACGACATATTCCACCTCAGCCGTCATACTTCTTAGGAGACGATGCCATGTTTTCTGTTCAGCGCACCTTCAGGTTCCTATCAAAAGTTCACTTTTTACAACTCATCTCACACCACCCATAGTTTTTACCCCTGCTCTTATACACCAGTGAGCCTATTTATCTTTTAATCACTCTTGTTCTTCACCCTGGCTCTTTACAACAGCCGTGCCCATAGTCTTTAATTGATTTTATTCGTGTTCCCTTTTTATCAAATAACTTTGTGTTTGGGCTCTTTTCCCATGTCGGCAATGCGCTATTAAACTCAAACCATCATCATCATTAGTTTTATTGGTAGATGAGCGATGCTTTTAGATTGGTCGATGAGCGATGAGCGATCTACGTGCTTCTGCGCCCGCCAGTTGGGTTATCGCTTAAGCGACATCGCCTTTTCGCGATCTTTTTATTGACTCTTTCAGCCTTTCCCTTCATGAGGGATGCCTATCGGTTGCGGACCACCATGGCTCTCACCCTGGCTGCCAGGCCATCACGTGTTGCCTCAAGTGTGGTCATGCGGTCTTGTAGTCTCCCTAGCGCTTGCAGAATGGCCGTCTGTGCAGGTGACTTTTGGATCTCTTCTGCCCTCAGCGTCGTATTTGTCTGCTTGTTGGTACGCTGTGCTGCTTCCACGGCCTCCATCTCCTCTTGTTTCCGTGTTCCCACATTCTTTGCAGTCGGTGTTGGCTTGGGAACAGCGGCGGGAGGCGGCCTCTCACCGGCATTTTGAGTGGCCCTTCTGTTACTCGCTATTGTCTCTTCATGTTTGTTTGATTCCTTCTGGTGTGATGTATTCTCCATTTTGGTCTATCCTACTCATAAGCTCCCGGATACATGTGTTCGGTCTTTCCATGACGTTCCTTAACTAAAGGTTGTGGCGTTTTGGCTCTGCGTAGATTGAAAGGAGGTAGAAGAGTTCAATGTGCGATTCAGGTTGAGGTGGAGTTAACTGGTTCGACCTTTGGCCGACCCATTGGGCAAGTCGACCTCTTTGTCGGCGTTCCCTTGCTGGTCTCCGGGTTCGTCCCTCGATCTCGAACGTTCTCGATCCGCCACGTTCTCCGCACCGCCTACACGCCTCGAGCCGCTCCGCGCAGTCGACGCCGCTCATCCAGCTGTTTTCCAAAGCCGGTTTTCCGCCGTCGCCGTAGCCGTGACAGGGGCGTCCTTGAAGACAACCAGCGCCACTCTGTTCCCTGAAATATGGTCTTCGGCTGACGCTTCGATCTCGTCGCAGCAGTGGGAACTCCTCGTTGTTACCTTGCTGTTGTTGATGTTGTCTTTCTTTTCTGTTCCACTGTCGCCTATTAAAGACGTATGGGACCTTCAACTTGTTGCCGCGCTTCGGTTTCCGTTGTTGTGCCGTCCACCGCCGAGCTTACACTTAGGTTTGCAATGTTCTTGGTGATCTTCGCCCGGAATCGGCCCCCCACGGTGGCGCACACCTCGTATCGTATCCTGGTCGGGGCAGACATCGCTCCCGCGACCGGCCTTCCAGAACTTCTTGGACACGTCCATGTGCTTCGCTACAGGACGCATCGCCTCAGCATTGGCTCGTACTTAATGTTTGTTGGCCCTTTGGCACCTTCGAATAGCACGATGACCGCTGTTGGCGTGCAAATGCGGTGCGCCTTTAGCGCAGTGGGGTTCGTTGGATTCACAATGTTCTCGTTGGTGTGCTCGGAAGTGTCGGCGACGTCCACCCCCTCATTACACCTTTCACTGTTCTTCAGTAGCGGCCCGGTATGTCCACCCTTCGTGTGTTTTACCCATGACGAAGAGGTTTTCATTCCAATGTATAGTCCCGCTCATCGCTCGTCCGGGGTACTCGCGACGATCATGTTCTGATTCGCGTTAGAACAGATATTATCCTCTCGCGTTTCGTTCTTGGTCACTCCCGCTGCCGCTGTTACGGCCATTGATGCTTGTGGCTCCCGTGTGATTGATGTGGGTCCTCATGTGGCCGCACAATATTCTTGCCTTTTTTCCTAGGCATTGCTGCCGTGCGTGCTGCACGCGTTATTGGCGATATCACTCGCACAACATACTTTTGTATTTCCCGGGCTCGGGATTGACGTTCTTGCAGTACAGACCCACCGGCTTTCGGATCGGTGCAGACACGCTTGATGCGTCTGCCGGGGGCACTCCACCCTGGCGTGTCGTCTGGCACGAAGCCCTCGCCGGGTATTTCAACGCTTGTCCTCCCTTCATGGCTACCGAGTTGCAGATCTACTGTCGTTGCGCCCATACTGATGTCCATTTCCTTTGTTAGATCCATAGTGCACCAGTGGAAGCTTACGCTGGGGCCACAGCCGCCCGAAGCGGTCAGACCTAGCTAAGCCTAGGCGTGGCGTTCGGTGCACAAAAAGTCCGATAATTCCCAAACTCCGGCTTCCTCCGCATTCAATCTGGTGTCGATTCACAGAGGATAATGTTCTGAGACTTGTCGAACGCTTTAAAACAGCACATTTATGTTTTCTCCACTGAAACAAGCATTTCCTCAAAAGCCGACATGAAATGCGTCCTCTCGCATCGGTGACCGTAGCGTCTCCGGAGGAGTGTGGAAATTGTGGAGAACCGTCACCCCCGATCCCGAGCCGGCGGGCGCTTCGGGAGAGACGCGTTGCCCTGAAACCGGTACGGCGCTCCACTGGTTTGTCAGCAGCCTCTAGATAGATGGCACCACCCGTCCGTGTGGGCATAGCATAGGCGCGCGTGCGGCGAGAATGTGTGCGCGTAGGGAACACGGGAGGAGTCTCGCCCGTGGCCCGTCTGGGCAGGATCAGCTGAACATCGCGGCGGTGGCGGATACCCTGTATCTTATGATAGATCCGTTAGTTCTCGCGCGCCATGATGGCCTGCCTCCCGTTCGCAGTCACGACCCGGATGGCGTAATTCGTGAAAGCCGTCGAGCCTTGTGCTCGCATGCTTTGAGAGTTCCCAAATACAGGGCTGTGCTTCAGCACTACTCTCTACTGTGTTTTTGTACCGGCAAACCTCGCTGGTCTGTCGCAGGCTTTGTAGCACGCGTGGTTTACACTCCCGAAGCAAGCCCTTTGGCCTACGTCGGAGTACTGGCCAGATCACCTCCAAGAACCCAAACGATATTCTACAATTCATAATAAAACCACTTTTGCTTTGTTTATGTTGTACCACGGGCATAGCCTGACGGTATGCATACTTCGCCTTTCCGTAACATCTTTATGACCTCACAGTTTTCCCCAAACCTATCGAAGAAATGTGTTCCAAATGTTTGTGGCAGCGACATCATGCAACTTTACTTGAAGGGAAGTCCCATTGCCGCTACGTGAATAAACCTTTGGGGATTGTTCCTGTTCTAATCGGACTGTTACGTATACGGTTTGCGTGCGCTTTTTAAATATATATATATATATATATATATTTATATATATATATATATATAAATACACTATATATATATATATATATATATATATATATATATATATATATATATATATATATATATATATATATATATATCGAATGACAGCGTTCATGACCATTCATACAATTATGACACCTTGCCAGTTTGGATTTATAAAAATTGTCTAATGAAAGCGCTTTGTTGTTTCAAGAGGAAATCATTCTCAACTTTTTGGAGGAGAAATATAACATACTTGAAATCTTTGTGGGCTATTCAAAATCATTCCATAAAATAAATCATAGAACACTTGCTGAAAAACTAGAACACTGTGGTTTTTTGTGGACAATCCCCTGCTTTTCTACAGCCATTTGAATGACTGCAAGCAGGATTAAAATTAGATGGTCCAAATCAACGTTTCTTTCATTGTGGGGGTATACCACAAGGAAGTATTCTTGGACCGTTATTTTTTAACATCTATGTCAATGATACGGCATATATTGATGAAGGCTGTCGTTTTGTTATGTACGCTGATGATAGCAGTCTTTTTTTTTTTAGAACACAATAACTGAACTAGAAACAAAGGCACACAAGGTACTACCATTATTCAATTCATGACAGTTTAACAAATTCTCTAAGCATAAACGTTGTATAAAAACAAAGCAGTTCTTGTAAGCCTCCGAAATAAAAAGTTGATCGGTCATTATCGTTAGCTCTTGGTAAAGGTAACATTGAAAGCAGTTCCAACAGTAAAAAACGTAGGTATAATTTTTAATGAATGCATGCCATAGAGTCCGCATGTACAACGTGTGTACCAAAGGCTTGCACGTACGGTTGGTGTATTATCCCGCTTGCGTAGTGTCCCACCCCAAAATGTAAAAATCTTGATTTTTAATTCAGTTATTCTGTCTACGTTAAGCTATTGTATTTTGTATGTGGTACTACGACATCGACAAATATAAATAAAATTCGCATCCTTCAAAAAAAAGCTGTTAGAGCTCTTCTATAGGTTCGTCACGATGCACATACGGCGCCAATTTTTCACAACTTACACTACTGCCGGAACCATATTTATATGATTCAATATTACTTACGGGCCACAACAATTCATTGAAAAGGATGATTCATTGTTGACAGAAATTGCTGCGCTAACAGTTCGGATAAGCACTTAAGGCACACGCTGTACAGACATTTGGAAAATACCATATTTACCAACATACTACAGAAGACAAATGCTTACATTTAATTTACCTGTTATACAAAATTCATCCCTAATTTAACCAAGTATTGTTATATTTCCGGTTTCTTGGCAGTCCTTGCTTTTGTATCGTGACATGACTTTGAAGAAGTTCTTGCTCTTTTACGCTGGTTTAATTTTGTGGGACATGTATTTACCACACCTATTGTGCATGTCTTTGTGTGTGACAATATAGTCGTGATGCTGTGCTTTGTTTCTGGTGTATAGAATTTTAGGACAGAAGTATTTCTCACAACGCTCCTGTAACTGCATACGAGGAACAGGCCTTTTTCCAGCCCTAAAAAAAAGAAAAAAAAACGGCTTTTTGTCAATGCTCCTCAAAATAGCATGGCTATGTGAAATAATATATATATATATATATATATATATATATATATATATATATATATATATATATATGGAACCGAATTGTACCGAAAACGGGAACTGTACCGGTAATTTTTATAGAACTGAACCCGAACCCGAACTGTTATTTTTTGAGAACGCTGACTCGAACCGGAAAAATAACCGATAAATTAAATACGGTTACCGGTTGATGTCAAAACGGTTCCACCATCTGTTGTTGATATGGCACTGCCAGTACAATTCGGGCCTTTTTTTCTTTCACGTACCATTAACTTCGTACCCGCTCGCGCACTTTCCCTTCCAGACAATTGAACAGCACACTCTTTGTAACAAAAGGGGAAATGAATGAGTACCAATGTAGCAATGATCTGATGCAGATAAGTGCGAGCGTATTGCAAGCTGACAAACGAAATGTCATTATCCGAAGCTTGCAGGAGATGTAAAACGCCTTGCCTTTCCCTAGCTGCGACTCTATTGGAGCAATAAGGCTGCATGAGTGCCACACTGAGGAACAGCGAAGCCCACATCCGATGTGTGCAAACTTTTTGCATTTCATAATTTCTTTAAAAGGTCTGACACCTGTAATTTCTTAATACTTGACAAGTGTGACCGCATGAGCATGAGTACAAGTGGCCTCGATCTTCCTTGCCCCCTGACAGTTTTTCTGAAGTATGTGGAAATGGAGAACTTCCTTGTATGAAGATTGTGATCCAAGTTTAATATCGCCACTGGTTAAAATAGGTCTGCCGACGTGCAAGATAAGCTGCGCCTCGGCAGTGATATAGCACGGTGCATCAAATGCGCCATTTTTTTAAAGGTGTTTACACGGAAAACAACAAAAAAGACATCACGAATCACGCCGTTTTAAAAAAATTAAGCAAAAATAAAGTAAAACCGACTAAGTAAAAATATCAGCGACACGTGGATATTGCTATATACGTTCCTTTCCCCGCCTTTCACAACCAAACGTTTCACCAATGCGAATGAAGTGCGTTCCGTGGTTTGGTTTTGAAGACAGTACAGTAGACAAGATCCATTTTTTATAGATACAAATAACAACAGATCTGTCAGGAAAACGGGTTAAGGTGCGCACTTAATCCCTTGGAAAGACACTGCAGCCATCGAACTTTTCTTGGAAGAAGAAGCAGTAATAAAGAAGATGAAACGTGCATTGAGGCAGGCCGGTACCATACACACTCTCCATTCGCCCAGCGATGATCTTTTATTCTTGTTCAGCAGTTTTGTCTCTTCCAGACCTGCTTTTTTAGAAAGTGCACTGACGACGACAAAGTGCGTCTCAGCGGATCGCTGCTCCGTCGGTCTTCTAAATTTGGGCGTTTTTAGCGTGTATCTCGCCGGAACGACACTCCATTGCAGCGGAAATGATGGAAGTGGAGCCTGCGGGCACTCTGCCACGTAACCAGCCGTCAGATAGTGCAACGCCAAGGAAGCGTAGCTGCCTCCAGAGTGAGGAAGGCTCCAAGGACACGAAGCTGTATCTGCACTAGCGATGACAGCACTGTCGACGACTTCGAGTTTGTTATGGGAATAAGGCGAAAGTACACTGCGGGCAGCGGCTTCGCGGCCGACTGGAGCGTCCTCAACATCGAGCGCATTGAAGGTAACCACCCCGGCAAGGCCCTCGGTGCATGTCGTCTTGTCCCCGAGCGTCAACCTCACATGCTCAATCGGCAAGTGATTTCTGTTTTCTTTGGAAGCTATTCTGCCGGGTGCAAATAAAGGAGGTCAGAATAAACACACAAAGGAATATTTTGCCATGCACGTCGAGCATTCAGCTGCAGTAGAACGTTACATCAACTGACGGTGCTGGGAGAAATTAAGTTCGAGCATACATATCTGCAGGCAAGGGCGCTTCCGTAGGCATCGTCTATGATGTCGACGTCTCCATTCCAGGTGCCGACTTCCCAATTCTAATTAAAACGGCGACGGAAATCACGACCATCAAGTAGGTAACCCGCCTGGGAAAATAACGGTGCGTTTAAGCTTGTTTTTTCAAGGGTGACTGCATCCTGGCACACATGAAAGTTGGCCAAATTCGGGCACGCAGTTCGACCTTTCGTGCCGCAAACCATTACAGTGCCACAAATGCCTGCAGATCGGCCATGTAAGCAGCGTTTGTGAATGCGCCACTGTATGCTCTAAATATTCAGGGCCTCAGGATGCCAAAGCTTGCACCGTAGATGTCCTTAAATGTGCCAACAGTCAAGGTGCAGGTGACGCCTCCTCGAAGACCGGCCCTCGCCTAAAAGATGAACAGAAGGTTCTGAAGGAGATGGTAAAAGACCACTCGTCACACAAAGGCGCATCAGCAAAAGTGCGAAAGACGTAGACGATGGCGGTGGCAGCGGTCATCGAGTGCTGCCGTGACAAAGCACCGCCACAACCTCTCCGGGAGGATTCTCCAGCGTAACAACTGCCTCCGCCTAACCGCCCCAGTCGAACAATCCTACAATCGACCACCACCAGCGCAGCCCATAACACTCTTGGCCAGTGCTTCATCTGGGAAGGCACACACAAAATGGCAAGATGTCCTTACCCCTCTCCGGGAGGATTCTCCAGCGTAACAACAACTGCCTCCGCCACCGCCCCAGTCACTACCCATCCTACATCGCCACCACCAGCGCAGCCAACTAACTGCTTGGCAGGGCTTCATATCGGGAAGGCACAACAAACTGCAAAGATGGCAAGGAGCCGGACCGGAGCCGGGCTGCCGTCTCTGTCACCTGCGGAGTCCCGACGGGAGGGCTAAGCCTCATCAGACTCCGAATGCCTCTTCGAAGAAAAAAGATATGCAAGTCATCGCAGTGCTGAGGGCGCTCATCAACGCCAACCCCCAAGCTGCTTTATACTCTGAAAACACCAACCCCCTCGTGCGCTATGGAAGTTCTGGAAGCCTTGGATACCCCCACCTAGCTAGCCTCGAGGGACATTATGGCTCATGTGTCTTCATCATTTCGACAGGAAATACGTGGAGCTTCCTTTTTCAGTGGAATGCCAGAAGCCTGAAACCTCGAATTTCTGATTTTTGCCAGTGTGTGCTCATAAATCTCTTCCTATTGTTGTGATATGTGCACTTAACCTATCCACTCCAAGAGGACTCTCGGATATCAAAGCATCGAATCCTGAACCTGTGGTAAACGCATTAAGTAGTGCTATATTCGTCCCGCGAGAACTCACCTAGTACAGTGCACGTTAACGGCCATATGACACCAACCAATATGTGTGTCTAACTGTAAAGAAACAGACTCTCCTTCACGCTTGTGCCGCGTCGTACATTTCGCATCAGCTAATATTGACGGCCAGAGATCAGAGTAATCTTCCGAACACACGGCCCTTGGATCACCACCGGAGATTCAATGCCCACCACCCACTTTGGGGAAGCTCCATGATGAACCTCAGGGGCCGAAGAATCGCATCAATTGAATCTAAATATGGCCTTTGCATACTAAATGATGGCAGCCCCACATTTCTTTGTGGCACATCGGTACGGGAGCTCTCTCGATGTTACCTTTGCTTCAAACGCCTTTGGCTAGCCTTCTACGCTGGCTTACTGATATTGAAAACTAACAGCAGCGACCACATTCC